>JAHREE010000278.1:6243141-6268329 GCA_033628505.1 Tringa tobata | reverse complement strand
TACCCCTGAGCAGCTCGCTCATACTGTACTTAGGTGGCTCTGGGGGATTTTTGACTGAATCCAAGCATCTTAGAGCTGAGGGCAGGGGTATTGTCACTGAAAACAATGTGTCTAAACATGAGGGACTAGGAAGAATGGGGAACGTGTGAAGAAAGAAATGCGTGACAGACCCTCTTGTTTTACGTTTACATCTATTTCCAGCTAACACATGATGTATTTTTCTTAATTCAATAACCAGGCCAGCTGTTTTCCTGGAATATAAGTCCCTCTCTGCTCTTCAAAAAACCACAGGACTTCACTTTGTGTTACCATTTGTATTTCCAAACATGTTTGTTTACAATCTGACCTAACCACAAAGACAGTGGCATTAAAAAAGACTTGTGAAGTTGTCCTATGGCCCATCATACCTACACGTTCAGTAATCACAGACTCATAGAATTGTCTAGGTTGGAAGGGACCTTTAAGATCATCTAGTCCAACCATCCACCTAACTGATAAAAACCATCACTAAACCATGTCTCTTAGCACTATGTCAACCCATCTTTTGAATACCTCCAGGGATGGTGACTACAACCACTTCCCTGGGCAGCCCATTCCAATGCTTGATAACCCTTTCAGAGAAAAAATTTTTCCTAATATCCATCCTAAACCTCCCCTGGCACAACTTGAGGCCATTTCCTCTTGTCCTATCACCTGTGACTTGGGAGAAGAGACCGACCCCCCTCTTGCTACACCCTCCTCTCAGGGAGTTGGAGAGAGTGATAAGGTCTCCCCTCAGCCTCCTTTTCTCCAGGAGGAACAACCCCAGCTCCCTCAGCCTCTCCTCGCAAGACTTGTTCTCCAGACCCCTCACCAGCTCCGTTGCCCTTCTCTGGACCCGCTCCAGCCCCTCAATGTCTTTTTTTTTTTCTGTGGTAAGGGGCCCAAAACTGGACACAGCACTCTGCAAAATAAATTTGAACTACATAAAAAAATTAACTTACACTTTAAATCAACCACCAGGAATTGAGTCTGAATGCTTCGCTACGGACATTTCTAACAAAACCTTTAAAGTAACTGCTTTCACAATTTCTTAAAACTCTTAAAAATAAGCGGTTGCGTGGCTGTTGTGAAGGAGTCAGTTGTTACTAATGTGTGTGGACACAGAGAGAAGGTTGTGAAAAGGCACCTCAGCTCTTTAACAGCTGGTAAAGCTGTACCAAAAATCCTGCTCCTGGATGGTTTTGTCTTTCCCCAAATTAGTGGATGTGTCCTGAGTAAGTAGCCAATCTGGGCTTTCCAGGGGTTTGTTCCTAGTAAAGTTGTTCAGGAACTTTAGAACATCTACAGATGTTCAGAACATCTACATGAAAGAGAAAAGCGTAAATGAGAAGTAATTTGATTAGCTCAACGGAAGTTAAGCAGATTTGTGGAAGCCTGGGGAAAACATCTGTACTGTTCCAAACTCAACCCACAAACCTCTTGCCTCCTAGAGGTTCAAGAAAAAATCCCAACTTGTTGGCTGTTTGCTGGAAGCCAAGAGACTTGTTTGTTTTCCCCATGCTGGACTCTGCATTTGGTGGCCCTTAGTGAGGACCTTGTCCAGCTCGTGCACACCCCGCTCAGTTCCTCAGCTCCCAGGCAGACACCAAACCTTTCCCAGCAGGGCTCTGCTTGCACCCAATCTCTCCCACTTCCACCCAGAATAAGTTCTCTCTCTCATCTCTGAAGTGAGACAACAGCCCTACAAACACCTTTTTACTTTTTGCAGTTTGGTCGCCTATTGAGTTGTCTGTAAAAATCAACAAGTGGTGTTTGGATTTTAATCTCAAGGCAATAAATGGGACAATTTGCATCTCGTCGCTAGCTCAGGCTCTTGCCTCGTGTCTGTTCGTATGGGTTTGTGCTGGTTCAGCAAAGTCAGTGCAGGTTTGGACACAGAGAACCCTCCAGTTTATACTTTAAGTATTTTCTTTGCTAATTTAAGAACTGGACATGAACCCCCAGCACCAGGCAGAAGTTTTGAGGCATCTTTGAGCAGCTGCATTAGAACCTGAACCAAGGAATACTAGGGGGTCTTACACATGAACGACCTCGGTCAAGGCACAGATCATAAGACCATCAAGTGAATTATTCTTTCCAAATAATGAGGAAAATAAAACAACTAGTATTTTTATTTAACCGATGTAGCAAACTTGTTGAGCGCACACAGTCCCACTGTCCACATCACCAACAAAGATGCTGAAGAGCACCAGTCCCAGTACTGACACCTGAGGAACGCCACTCGTCACTGGTGCCACTTGGACATCGAGCTGTTGACTACAAGCCTTTGAGTGCAGCCATCCAGCCAGTTCCTCACCCACCGAGTGGTCCATCCATCAAATCCATGTCTCTCCAATTTAGAGACCAGGATGTCATGCAGAACAGTGTCAAATTCTTTGCACAAGTCCAGGTAGATGATGTTGGTTGCTCTTCCCTTATCCATCAGCACTGCCACCCCATCATAGAAGGCCACCAAATGTGTCAGACACAATTTGTCCTTAATGAAGCCATGTTGGCTGTCACCAATTGCTGCCTTATTTTCCACGTCCTTGAGCAGAATTTCCAGGAAGATCTTGCTGGGTGAGAGGTGACACTGACCAGCCTGTAGTTCCCCGGGTCTTCCTTTTTTTCCCTTTTTAACAGGGGTTATGTTTCCCGTTTTCCAGTTGATGGGAACTTCACCAGACTGCCACAACTTCTCAAATATGGACAGTGGCTTAGCAACTTTACCCATCAGTTCCCTCAGGACCCGTGGATGAATCTCATCAGGTGCACATGGACTTGTGCAACATCAGGTTCCTTAGATGGTCTCACACCTCCTACAGTGGGTGGTACCTCCTTCTCCCAGTCCCTGCTTTTGCCTTCTGTGATATTATGTCACCACAATATTCAAGGTGAGGACATGCCATAGAATTCCTCTGTAGTATAATCTATTTTTTCCCCAATTTTTTCCTAGGAATTGTTAACGTTCTACTTACCTTTTGGTTGTTGTAGACCACTGATCTGATGTCTTGCAACTCTGCAAAACTATGCAAAATGACTCCCAGATCCCTGTATTGAGAATGTCAGAGTAATTTAAAACCAACTGTGTGATGCAGTTAGTATTTTTCCCTGTGACAATGAAGCTTATTTCTCAGTCTCTCAGTATTGAGACTTTTTTTTTCCTAGCTCTTCTATCATTCTGTCATCAAGAATCTTAGTCATGTTTCCCTTTATCAGATTATCTGCTAAAATGTTGACCAGATGCCCCTGGCATGTTCCCAGAAGCCAAGAAGCATCTCATTTATTTCTTGAGAACCTCATTTTCTTGAGACTTATATATAAAAAAAAAAAAAACAGCAAGGAAAAAAAACATCCCATCCCAAAATATATGCACAGCATGGAGCAGGTCCCTTTGTTCCCATGCCCACTCTTTCAAAGGAACATGAATATATTTGTAAGGCGTAACATCCTGCTGTGAGAGCTGTAATGATTCTTCACAGTATGTCACAGATACACTTACGGCACTTTAGGACTTCACAAATCCACCTGTTTTAGAGGTGATTCCTCAAGTGAAGCACACGCTTGGGAAAAGAGTACACTTTATAAAAGCTAAAGCTGTAAGGAAAAGTGGATTAGTATTGCCAAGATGCGGAACTACCTCAATGCTGATGTCAGAAGTTGGATCCCTTTTTTTTGGCTCTCTCAAATGGAGCTCCTGCGTGTGATGCCAAAAACCAGTTGGGTGAGTGGGACAAATTACCAGCAGCTCTTCCACTGGTAGAAACAGTCACGAGGAAGAAGCTGCTGCTCCCAAATTAGCTTTGGTGTCAGAGGCACCGGAGCAATGCCTGAGCTGCCCCTCCATACATCCCACGGGGCCTGGCATAACACACTCTGGCTGTAACTCCTGCCCCACAGCTTGCCCTCTCCTTACCAGCCCTCCCATTAACTATGGATGCACAGCCTCCCCCATTCTCACATTCTGCTCTCAATACGTAAGAAAATAAGCCCCAAATCTTACTTTTGACAGTGAGCTTTCATCTGCCCTTCATTCCCAGTTTTAGAAGAGAATTATAGACCAGCTGGCTTGCCTAAAGTCCAGCTACCAAGTCAGGATCTAAACACAGATGTGCTTTGTCTTTACCCTACAATTCCTTTCTCTTCTAAAAGACAATTTTTAATATTTTTTTTTTAATTTGCATTGAGTATAGGATTTGTAAAATTATTTCAAATAGCTAATTTGAAAGTCCCGAAAGACAAGCAATCTATTGCAGCTGTTTGAGGTTAATGATGTCATTTATAGCTTTCCTCTTCTACACTGACCCTTTTTCTCCTCCTAATTTCATACGGTGGATTGAGGCTAACATAAAGCTACTCACTTTGCATGCATTACAGCTGAAGGATGTATTTCGTTTCTTGATTTTAGCAAGGACACGTACTTCAACTAGGCTGTGACGTTCCTAATCCCACAGTCTCTGGGTGAAGGGAGTATTCCTTAAATTCCCCAGTCTCTGGGTGAAGGGAGTAAGCTCCATTTTCCATATACAAACGATTAATAGGAAGCTATGCGTGTTCATAGGATTTTTTTTAGCCTTTGTGTAACATCTTCATGGCAAAAGGGAATATATATCCTATTATTAGTAGAAGAAAATACTAAGAAAAGTTTTAGCTCTGTATAAACAATGCTTGATCCTTTTTAAGGTCAACTATTTTTCCTCCTGAAGATCTCTTTCCCTTTTATTCCAGAATGAAGTAAAGACCCCTAAATTCAGTATCTTTAACTTCTGCTTTAATTAAAACCAAATTCTTTAACCTACTTGTATGGAATGCATGACAGGAACAGTCAACATAGGTTAGCTCATTAAATTGTGCATAATTACTACAAAACAGCTGTACTAACTTACAGTTCTTAGAGCACTCTTTGTTAATCATCAGGAGCTTCTCTTCCCAAGTAGAAAAATCACGAGGGTCCGGCCATGAGAGCACGTGAGGTTTCGTCCAGCTCCTCCTGTCTCCCTTTTGCATAAAGTAATGACATAAAATAATCAGTAAGCATTTAAATGTTCCTTTCTGCATCATACAGAGGAACTACTACCACCCCAATGCCTGCTTTCTTACAGAACTTCTCATGTGAACTACAAAGCACTTTTTCAGGTTTCTTTGTCAAATCTTAAGAAGCTTAAGAGTTTATCTAGGTCCTGTAAACCATTCAATGTTAAAAAAATCCACCCCTTGAACGCACATCCAGCCACCAGGAAAATCCAACACACCTGTAAGTCACAGCCCAGTCAAAGCCAGTTGGCTTCAATTTTATCAAACTAAATACCACAGTGCAGAATGTGTTGTGAGTCTTCCCTATCCTTGTGTAGCCGGTGCTTTTAGGAGAGTCAGTTAACTTAAATTTCACATGATTTTAACATTTTTAAGTTATACTTATGAAATATTGCAACATCATTACTACCTCATTGGAAAGGCCTGTCGCCCAGCTGCACCCTTGACTAGATTGTTGGTCGTGCAAAACAGGAGAAATTGTATTTTAACAAAATTAAATAACAACCTTGCCAAAACATACCCCCTGTTACTTCTCAAATCAAGGAGTATTATGTGGAGCCTGACACCTGACAGGCTTAAATAATTATTTGGCCATAAATCCTCTGAAGTACAGAAAAATGCTTTTAAAGGCCTTCTGAGGAACAGTTTGCCGATAAGCTGTGCTCGTTTTTCCTTTGATATGCACCAATTTAGTGCTGTTACAGCTTAGATTCACAAACAGCCTTTTTTTTTCCATAACAGTATCGACACGAACGTCGATCCACACAATGAGCTAATCAGAGTATTGCCTCTTGCAAAGCATGGGAGTAAATTTAGAAAAAAAAAGGAGACAATAATTTTCATATAACAGTACATTTATTACAGCAATTTAACAGGAAGCCTGAAGGAAAATTACATGTAAAGCGAAGTTAAGTAGCTAAGTCGTAACCCCAGGAGGTACCACTGACCGCAAGAACAACCTCTGAGAATCTTGACACGAGAGGTCCTCGGTCACACGCATCAATCTCCTCGGCATCAGACGGACATAATGGCTCACCTCAGCATCAGATGGACATAATGGCTCACCTCAGCTAACCCAGGCGTGACTGAACCTCACTGCGGTTGGTTGCTGTTATCTCGACAGCAGATCTCAGACTGAGGGAAAGAAGCTAAGACATGTCACCACGCAAGTTTTGCTGGCTATCAGAGCACACCTCTCATAATTACATTATTTTCACCAAGGAGGTTGACTTCTCTGTGGCTGTGTAACCCTCTCTCCCTGTAGCCCCAGCTGAAGGCTCCCCAAGGCTCCCCTGCCTGTACAGTGAGCATCAGCTCTGACGCAGCACAGCTGTGTGCCCTGACTTTTTTCCACAAAGAGCTGTGGAAAAAGCCTGGAGAAAGGTAAAAAGTGTAAAATTAAAACCCCTGTTGAGATAGGGATTAGTAGCAGCTCATGAATTCAAGGGGGCAATCACCAATTTGGAAAGGTATAAAATCCTAAAGGAGTAAAAGGCTACTTAGTCTAACCTTTCTCCTCCTGGCTAGGAAAGACTCTCCAAGTGCCTTATCAGGGTGGTGAGTATTTAGCCTAATAGCTGGTTAAATGTAAATTTTACATTCTATATATCCTGCTTGCAGAATCTCTTTGTGCCCAGGTAAAGATGCTGGTTCAATCGAGGGGTACTAACCTTATGCATTGTATAAAAGCAAACAAAAAAAAATAAACCAACGCACAGAAGATTGGCTTCATCGGTTGACAGCGAAGCTAAAACTTTTCAGTAGCTGTACATTTGATTTCCATGGGAACACATCCACTGTGTTTAAGGGAAGTGTCTGCTTTTGATTTTCTGATCTATTTCATGGAACTTTGCGTGTCAGGCTGGTTGCAGAGAGCATGTGCCATCTAGTTTTTTCTCAACAGACCATAAACTGTTCCAAAATATTGTATCTTCTTGTTCCTTATGCATGTGGCATGTGCTTTTGATATCCTTGGCAAAATGGACTTTTATGTAAAACTGGCCTATCAGAAGTTGGTTCAGGACCGTAACTGCAGTGTGACAATCCCTTAAGGAACTTCTAGCTTAGTACTCTTAAGTCACTCCATAAAGAAGGAGTCAGCTCAGAGACTGAATAGCTGCTTAACTGCAACATCATTTAAACATCCTCACACCCTTTCCTTTAGACACATAAGCCAAACATTCCAGTGTATGCCACTTTGCTCGCTACACAAAGTATTGCCAGCATCTAAGAGAACAATAGACAAATTTAATTTATCAGCACTAGGAGCTAAATTGCACCGAAGAGAGGAAAATAAAACAAAACATGCTGAGAAGAAAGATAAGAGGAAAAAATCAAAAAGTGCATTACAAGAAAGTGGTATTTACTATGAACAGAACTGCCTAACATTATGCAACTACTTCAAATAAGTCGATTTACACAAAATCAAAGACATTATTTCTTCTCAATAGAATAAAGTCTTGGAAGAAGCAGCTGATCTGTTTTTATCATCTTCACCACACCTGTAAATGGAATGAGAGGACCCGTTATTTAGCTGAGTGGCACCTTGTTTTGGATGTGAAATGTGCAGCATCTTGGTGATTTCTGTGAGAGCTCTGCAAAGTCCCTGAGGATAAAAGACATTATCTTTGGACTCGTCAACATGAGTATAATTTTACCTGGGTGGTCCTCCTCTAGACAGTGGTGAGATGTGCTCAGTAGGGTCTCTCTACATTTTTAGAGCATAGCATGCTCAATTAAGAATTTTTATTGAAACATAAAAGAGCTTATGACGTTATTATTTTCTCTGTTTAACAACACAATATTTACAGTATTTATTTTCCCAAGTTTCTAAAACCTGTCCATCAAAACTGATTTCTGGCAAATTCAAAATATCACACAAAAGCCTAATATAATGGTTTTTTCCTTCCAGCAAGTAAAATTTGAAAGAAATACACTTGCATTTGTTTTCAGACTATGTGTCTGACTAAGCTTTGTAGACCTTTTAAAAAATGAACAAGAAGACCAAGGTGGCTGGTAAAAAGTGCAGTGATCAAGGTTTTTTGGTCAACATACGAGCTAGAATAGGGAACAGGTTCCACAGCAGAAATTCCAGGATCCATTGGAGGAGGAAAACAAAGAGAGGCCTGTGGCATTCTGCATTTTTCCCTTTACACAGCTGCAAGACTCCTTTGTATTTGAGACAATTTGGAATTTATTTAAAAGCTAATTGGTACTTATACACCAGAAAAAATATCGTCAGCTCACAGAGGAAGGCTGAAAAAGGAAAAAAGCTGAAAAAGAAATGCGTTTGGATTTAAGGTTCAGAAAGTTCCAGCTCTGACAAACAGTGAAAGTAAATCCCACCATCAACACTTGATTCCATTACACAGGTAATTGCTAGTAAGTGACCGTCCTCAGTTAAATATGCTTTGGGGTCCTTATTTGAAACAGTTGAGGATACTGGCCTACATAAGCAAACATTCATTTAAGAAAAAATCTTCAAAAGCACTTAATCAGCACAGTAATGCAAGGTCTTAATTAAGTTCACAACTGCTAATGGATTTGTGTCATTCATGCACAGTTATCCAAGACTGGCTCGCTCCTTCCTTCGTGCTAGGACTAGTAAGTTACCCCTCAGAAAGGTCTGATGGTTTTTTTTTCTCCCCTTTCCTTCTGGGTCTGATACCCAGCTAGAGGAGCGAGCATCTGGAGGGCCACAGTGCTTCATGATCTCCACAGCTGGCACAGGAGAAGCACTGCCCATTTTGGCAGCAACCCTATTAAGTGAGCCTAAGCCAAAGAGCATTTTTTGCTAGTGGCTCAGCAACCTGCAGCTCTTGATATGAAATGCTCAAGCAGTGGCAAAGTTGTTTAAAACCAGGTATTTATTCTAATGGCTTCTTTCAGGACAATCCTTACTGCCATAATGTATTGCTGCATAGTAAAAATCCGTCAAAAGATCTCTTCTGGGTAAGGAAACAGGTTCTGCTAGGATATTCCTCCTTATAGATCGTCTGCACTTCAGAGCAAGAAAGGGACCGAAATCAATATCCTTGTCTAAATTCCTACATAATGTATGCCAAAAAGACTCAATCCAACTATTTCTGCATCAGGCTTTTGTTCCAGGCTACAGCTAGAGCCATAACAAACTCGCATGGCAAGATTTCAAACAGGCCCTCTGCTCTCCCCTCTCGAGGGCAGCCAAGCTATTTGCAAACACTTTCACACGTTCCCCTGCCTGTGAGAAATGTAGGCCACAGCTTACCACAAGCAGAATGTGTGAAAATGCTTTTTAAAAGCCCAGCTGCTGGCCTGGTTTTCAGAGACAAAGAGTGAAAGCGCTTTTAAATACTCACTTGACTTCCAGCCTGTAAACTCTCCCTTTTCCGCAAAGGGAACTTTCCCCTTTCCGGGGTGAAAACATCCCATGGGCCGTCTCCCCTGCCCCAGCGTGTTGCTGCTCTGGCACCACTCTTCTACCAGCCTTGCTAAGGCTCTGGCCAAACCACAGTACTGGATGAAAACCCAAACCACCAATTAAACAAACGTACAAACCCACCCCCAACCGTGTCTGCTTTTAGATTCTCAGTATTCCCATGTATTTTTAAATATCAAAGTTATCCATAATTATTTGATTCTTAAGTTAAACAAGTCGGAAATTGAACGGAGTTATATTTGTTTTCAAATAAGTAGTCAATGCAAATGAATTCTGATCAGGTGAATTAACAATACTCTGCTACAGCAAAAGCAGAAATTCCTCAGAAATGGGGGATGTAAAGAGAACTAGTAACTGTTGTTCCATCACACTTAAAAGTATGATAATTTCATTTAAATAATGGATTTCCTAATGACAGCTATTACTCTGAGTTTCATTTTCATTGCTGAAGAATATTTAGTAGTTTCCAGTACTGACATATATAGCCTAAGGATGCAGGAGTAGTACCTCATGACCTAATCCCAAAATTTAAACTCATAGTTTTCCCGTACATTATTTTTACTATTGTAAAGGCTGTTTTGATCTAGCATTAATGATTTAAATAAGCACAAACCTTTTTTCTTGTGGACCAGATGGTACAACACCAATCTCCTGGAACTTTTTTTGGCATTCTCCAATGTACGACACCTTTCCAATGACAAAACCTAAGACACCAGCAACTATAAAGACAGACAACAAAAGACTGTTAATGCAAGAGCTTAAATCAAGGGTATCCAATTAGTTCCATTTTAATCATACGACAAGTTGTATGTAGCATGTCTTCTCAAAACATGTTGCAAACACATGTGAAGTTATACAGGGATTACAGGGATGATTTCAGTAACTACTGAAAACGGACTACCTATTGCAAGACACGGCAACTGGTTCAAACCAGTGCAGACAGAAAAAGGATATCATATTAATCTGGAATTACAAGATTTCAGATTCTGAGGAACAGATTATAAAGAAAGCCCACAACAAAATTAAATGACAATCTCAGCACTAATTTATCCTGCCCTTGTATGCACACCATGGTATTTCTGATGATGGCAATTTTGACACTTATCCTCTCAGGGCTTCTAAGAAGCTGAGAAAATGCCTACAATAAAAGGAAATAGTCAGAATACTTATTCATTTGAGGAACTCATCATCACTCAAAACTAAAGACAGTTTTTTTTTTCCTACAAGCTTTTGCATTTCTGAAGGTGAAGACTTTACAAAAATCTTGTAAGTCCACTAACTCAGACTTAGGAACATCAGGGCACTTTCCGTTCCACTAGTTCTTAGAGCACCCATTTTGGTGCAGTCCTAGAGTCATAGAAGGAAAAAAATCTGGACTTCACAGGATTCAGTTCAGGCAGGGTTCTGGAGAGTAAATCAACGTGAAAGCAGCGTGGCTGCCACTGATGACAACTGCAACACTGCAGGAGGAGGAGATGGTGGCCTTTGTTCCAGCACAAACCAACCTTGTGAATATAATAGCAAATAGAAAACTCCTACTCAGGGTTCAGCTGCTTGTGCTGCGAGAAGCAGGCTGTTCTTCAGTAGATTTCTGTGGCTATTGGTTACACTCATGTTAAAGTGTACCACAGATACCTATCCTCCTCCTCTGGAGAGAAGAGATCATACTTTTTGGCCTTTATGAGGAGAATACAGTGTGCAGAACACGAAAACTGAAAGATTAGCTCTTTCGACCAAAATCCACCTCCCTCTAGTTAACACCAGGAGGTGGACCTGTGTCCAGCT
This sequence comes from Tringa tobata, assembly GCA_033628505.1. NCBI lineage: Eukaryota > Metazoa > Chordata > Aves > Charadriiformes > Scolopacidae > Tringa > Tringa tobata. Next base: position 6,257,072 of record JAHREE010000278.1, on the reverse strand, counting down.
CTGGAGTCCTCAGCATGAAGGACATGGACCTATTTGAGCGGGTCCAGAGGAGGACCACGAAGATGATCAGAGGGCTGGAGCACTTCTCCTATGAAAAAAGGCTGAGAGAACTGGGGTTGTTCAGAGAAGAGAAGCTCTGGGGAGACCATATAGCCCCTTCCAGTACCTAAAGGGGGCTACAAGAGAGATGTGGAGGGACTCTTTTATCAGGGAGTGTAGTGATAGGAAGAGAGGTAACGGTTTTAAATTGACAGAGGGGAGATTTAGATTAGATATTAGGAAGAAATTCTTTACTGTGAGGGTGGTGAGACACTGGAATAGGTTGCCAGGTTGCCCAGAGAAGCTGTGGATGCCCCATCCCTGGAGGTGTTCAAGGCCAGGCTGGATGGGGCTTTGAGCAACCTGGTGTGGTGGGAGGTGTCCCTGCCCAGGGCAGGGGGGTTGGAACTCGATGATCTTTAAGGTCCCTTCCAACCCAAACCATTCTATGATTCTTTGATTATGGCTCTGCAAGCGTGTGTGTCTGGCAGAGGGGTGCCATACTGTGGAAGACGGCTGCACACAGCAAGAGTGCCATGGCAAACAGAAGGGAAGCAAATACTGTCTGCACTGTTCCATGCATTCAAACAGTATTAAAGAGTCTCAGAAGCTCCGCCTTCTTCTAGAGCCAGTGTACTGCCTGCGGTCATCAGGGAGAAGTGTTTAGACAGAGGAGCATTCAGTCTATGCTAAGTGCAAGGGCCTTCGCCCACTGGCATCTATGAAACTTTAAATTGGGTCTTTCAGGGGAGGGAGGAACAAAATTGCTTTCTGTTTCTAAACAGCCCCCCTCTTCTAATTGCTGATACACAGAAATAATTATTTAATATGGTCACTTGTTATTTCACAGCTGATAAGAAGTGTCAAAGTACAACAGAGAGAAACCGTTGGCAGAGGGTGGCATATTAGCCACTGAGACCAGCCCAGTGCCCTTCCTATCACTCCTCACCCTTTTCCAATCTGTAAACCTTTGCCTTCCCTCTCAGATGCTTTCCTTTGCTTCTTGCCTCCCCATCTGTCTACAAGCTCACAGGTCAAGGACGCAACAGGGAACTTGTATCAGCCTCTTGTGATATAACACAGCTTTTAGGTTTTCTACCCTAGTCCTCCTGATGATGATGAGGAAACATGGTAATAGTGGCTGGAACAAAACAAGGGGCTTGCAACCACACACAGTGAGAAAAGGCTGAGCCATTTCCACCTCCTCCATTTGCTGTCTCCCACCACCCGTCCCTTATAGCCCCTGAACTCTTTTCTGCTTCTTGCTTCAGGCCCTGTGATTTTTCTCCTACCTGCCCTTGCTGTAAATGGCTGCTGAGGCAGGCTGAAGGACTGTCTTATTTGCTCTTGTGGGATACACTCATCTTCGCAGTCTTCAGGGTGGACGCCCTTCACTATTTACCCAAAACGCTAACCTCAACCTTATTATTAGTCAAGACTCCCAGAAGGAAAACTACATATTGCACACTCCAGTGTGTAGAACCAGGCTCATCAACCACATAGAACACAATTCTCTTCTGTGTTAGCCAGCAGATCGCAAGACATCTCTATAAAAAGCTCTCCGTCTCCTCACTTTTGGCAGTATTCCTTGTCCCTCTGCACCAAAGCTGCATTCATACTGATATGTGGTCACTGTAAAAACACTGCCAGCATTTCTCAAAGAAACCAACAGTTAGAGCTACAGTACCCGATCCCGATGCCCCTGCTCAGGTTGTACGATACTCTGCCCCACCAGCAGCCCCAGTGAAGAAGACTCTACTCGCATACATGTGACCACGGTGACAGAATCTAGCCACCAGACTTTGAATTCATAAATTCTCTTTTCAGTTCGTGTTCTTTCAAAAGAATGACTGTGGCAATGCGTACGTAATGATCAAATCACTAACAATGATGGTGATGAGTGAGAGGAATATTGATCTTGAAAAACAGCAGGCTTCAGGGAAACTTGCATTTCAGTAGTAATTCCAGAGTCTGAACTTCATAGCTTAGGACGATAATGCATTTTTTATATTTACCTTTTGAGACCAGCCCCTGGGTGACATGCATGCTCCCAAGAGACAAAGGAAGAGCTGTAAAAACAAGAAGGAGTGTATTTGGTATCATCCCAAATTTAATACCAATTTGTTAAATACATTACTCTTTTATATGCTAAATGTTTTATATGTTAAATATTTCATATATTTAGAATGTTAAACACATTACTTATCTTCTAAACATTAACTTTGCGTACTGCTTTAATCACCTATTACATTTCTTCAAAGCAAGGATGTGTTCATACAGTGCCAGACATCAGGCATGCTGTAACATCTGGAGCTAACGCACTGTATATATATTTATTAAACAATACCTTCCATAATCTGAATATCTCCTCCAAGTACTGCAATGCTAGTAATGACAGCAGCTCTGATTAAATGCTGGAACCCTTTTCAGTCTTAAGGTATAATATAGATACAAACTGACCTGGTAGACTTACTTAAAAGGCACTAAAACACTGAGTAACTAATCTTTTAGACATTCTAAAAGATTTCACAAGAAATTCTAAAGAATTCACAAACCCAAGAAACATAGCCATGCCTGACTTTCATTCAAAGGCAAGAATAAGTATGCCATAAAGTAAAACATTCCTCAGGTTGTTTTAATGATGGGCTTCAAGAATGGAACCAACTTTATGACTGTTAAAGTAAGTTCATATTAAACAAGAGCTTAATTCAACCACCTTTACCTGCAATGATTACACAAAAAATTCACTTAACCCTATAGTAACATATTGCTCACCCTAATATAAGGTGACAGAGTTAACTCACAATAATATTCCAACAAAACCCAATGTATTATAATCAAGGGTATGGCATTTTGCAACCAGTTTTGCGTAAGTACATCAAGAAGTCATTCTCAGTGTGATAAGAACAAGTTTGGATCCCTCACCTCTGTACCAGAAACTTTCCTTTCTGCATTTTTCACGGATCCTTGCAATTTCTTCAGCATTGTGAGTTTGTGAGTTGGGACAATAGAACATTGTCTGAAAGGATAAATCCGGGTTAGCTTATTGAATTTGAACTCATGGGAAGAAAAAAGAAAATCAATTAAAGAAGACAAATTATTTAAAAACAAATAAAATACAATGCAAAAACCAACCAAACAAGCAAAACTCCCTGTTCCATTGCTTGCAGTTTGATGAAATACATGACACCATAATACAGAAACGGAAAGAACTACATAGGTTTTAAAGTTAAAACCACTCATCTGCTTGGTCTATACTTTACTAAAATAGCTCAGCTGCTGCTTACACCAGAAATATATTGCTTTATTTCTGTTAGACATTTGATTCTTAAGAATTACATTAGCTTTCTGGGAAAAAAAAAGACAGGAAATACAGATTGCTAGTTTCTAAAAATGAAATTCTGCCCCATAGAGAAATCAATTTAAGTTCAGTAACAGTAGATTTTGCAAGTATTCAGAAAAGGGTCAACATAAAGTCTGTCAGATTCCCCTAACTAGCCTAACTTTATATCTGAGCAGTTTAAACATATTCACGGCATTAACTGAACTCAACCATACCAGCTTCACCTTCTTAATAATTAGCCTGCCGACAGGCTCCTTTTAGGCTAATGGTAGCTCCTTTTTTTTTTTTTTTTCATTTTGATTGTGAGAAAAGAATGATAGTATTCTCTCCTGCAGTCTACTACCCAGGGTATCGACATGTGGATATAAATATATTTTTTCTTTCTCTAAGAGATGACTTGGTTATCAGCAGTAGCATATGTAGTATCATTATTGGACACCTCAAAAATATGAGTGTACCGGTTTTGGCTGGGAAAGAGTTTATTTTCTTCATAGTAGCTGGTATGGTGCTGTGTTTTGGATTTGTCACCAAGCCAGTGTTGATAAGCCAGGGCTGTTTTACTGCTGAGCAGTGCTTGCACATCATCAAAGCCTTTTCTGTTTCTCAGGCTGCCCCACCAGCGAGCAGACGGGGGGTGGATGAGAAGTTGGGAGGGGACACAGCTTGGACAGCTGACCCCAAGTGACCCAAAGGATATCCCATACCATATGATGTCATGCTCAGCAATAAAAACTGGGGAAAAGAACGAGCTGTCAAGCTGAAATTTTAACATTTTCTTGTTAAAACCACAACCTCTACAAACATACTTATTCTTGAAAGCAAACCCAGACTTTGTAGAGCAAGCAGAACCTTGGGAAAAAGAGCACATTAGTGTATTACAGGATTCTACCTCATTTTATGCATGACTGATCCATGATTTTGTAACCACAATAATGAAATGCATTTATTGGCTGCAGCCACACATTTCACATTTTAGCTAAATAACATCTTCATCCTTCTTCAAGCACTGCTTCCAGCACAGTTAATGGTGGTGCTGCATGGGTAAACGGTAGAGAACTAACTCCACTCCAGACCCTAGAGAACCACACCAAACTGGTTTCACAGCAAGGTCCCAGCAAATATAATAAAATCCAAACAGGCTGAGTGAAAGATAAGGAAACGAATGTCAGGGCCCTAAGTGCACCAACAGGCTTTGCAACCTTTCTGTCCCCATACACACCCTGCCAGGGGTTTGGTTGTTTGGGCTCAAAGTCAGGGAACAATTTTGTAATACCGAATTAGACTGAAGCTGGGAGAAAGAGCTGCAAGAAGCTTTTCTCAGGAGCTGCATTTAAGCTCCATCCCTCACCTGTATTGTAGGTATGCCTGTAGCTGGCCTTTTACAATCCCTATCTTGCCTCGCTAACTTGACATCCTGCCTTACCATTAAACTTATCTTATTCCTACGGACTTGCCTGGAAATCACCGGACCAAATGTTGGCTGACCTCAGTTAACATCACTGGATCTTGCTCTGCTCCTGTTTTTTGTGATACTGTGGTGCTGTGCTCCTTGTCCCTGAGGTCACAACCCCTGCCTGCCTTGCTGTAACTCATGGCTCTCCTGGTCACCTTCCCTTGCAGCTCAGCCCACTTTTGCTGCTCTCTGGCCGTGACTGGTTAGCAACAAGGTCATAGCTCATTTAAACTCCTTGTGGGTGATTACATGCTTATAGCATAAAATGGTAAAACTGGAAGCCCTGTGGGTAGCCGATTTCTCCAGCAGGGGGGAATACTAATCTTCCTGGAGGGCAGGTTCTTGTGCAGTACTTTTCCCTTCTATCCTTCTGAATACGCACATGCACAACTGGATGGGGACAGGCTATACTGGACTAGCACTCAGACACTAGGGCTCTGACAGTTTGTAACTAGTTTAACCAGCACAGCATAAATCAGTGCCCACTATCTCAAGACTCAAAAGCTCCTAGCCCTCTGAATGCAGTGAATAAGGAAGAATAACACATATCTCTTTCTCCTCTTCACTTATGTACTTAAGCTAACAGACATCTGTTTCTCTCTTCAACGTGAGCAACCAATGCAAAATCCCCGTCATTCACTAGCAATAGCACCAAAACAAAAAGTAGGAAACCCAGCTTACCCATCCAGTTCACTTTGGTGGAGACGTCTGACTTTCCTGTTGGGTTGTTTCAGAAGACATTGTCTCTCTCTGTGTACTCTGCTGCGGATCTTGGTCAGCAGACATCGTGCGGTTTATGCTTGGCTACCTCTCTTTCTGCTAGATAAAAAGGTAAACAAACAAAGTATATTGATAACGTAAGTCCACTGTTCACCCAGAAATAGTAATGACCAAGTTGAAAGGTGTATATTTTTTTACAGCAGATAGTGTCCAGCCAAGTGATTATATACAGCTTACAGTGCAGTGTATCACTGAGTAGCCACAGAGTTGTGTGCAGCCGAATTCAAACAGGGAAGTTGCTAACTACAATTAGATGCTGGACCACGATCTAGCACAGCACTCTGAATCAGAAAGAAATGAGAACAAATATGAGCAAGTCATCCAAAACCATTTTAATTTTTATTGTATTGCAGGCAAAAAATTAACTTCTTCAGTGTGCTGTCCGGATTCACTGTACTCTTCTATCCTCATTGCCAGGATCTGAAGTTCCGATTCCACAGGACTCACAATGCAAGCCTATCACAAACCACACCTGCATTTCCAACACACACAATTCAGTTACAAACATGCTTAAAAAACAACCCCAAACCCAAAACTAAGATGAATAAATAGATTCCCAAGAGTTTTAGAGTTGCAGTCTTCCATGCCTCAGAATTGTGCTGCCAGGGAAAAGCAAAATAGATCCCATCTATTTCTGGAGTAATTCAAACATTTAAACTGTGATTTTTTACCTAGCGCTTTGCTGCATGGGCTGGCACTTTATTTATCAACATACAGAGCACCGCTGCTTTTCTAATGGGGCCTTCTGAGAACGGTGGCTCTGAGCAAGGCTAAAGCGACTGAAAAGGACAGAGTTAGACAAGGAAACATATGCAACAATTTAATAACCTGAATGGTTTTTGGCATTCATAAACCACTTCCTGCACTTATTTTGGGGTCAGTTACGCAGCTATAAAGTTCAAGCAATGTCTGCTTCGTGCATGCTGGATATTCAGACAGCAACGCTTTTTTAAGTGATGGAACAGAAGCAACACGACCTCCTCTCCCCTTGCTAAAAAGATTCAATTAAGCATTGCATTCACACAAATCTGCACTTTATTCTCAGTCACTCTCAAAAATCACAACGACCACTGTGTCTCTGAAAAAATTTAAGTCTGAAAGTGCACATAATGCTGGGAGAGGCCACAGCTCTTTAATGTCTGCCTCACCCTGACTAACTAAAAGCAATTTAATTTTCCATCAGCCTCTCGTCACCAAATGCAAAACCGGAGATAAAAGATCAGTAAAATGCATAAAACTTTAAAGAGGTTACGTCAATCAAAGACACAACATTTTCTTATTCTTATTTGCTTGCTTATTCTTATCTGCCTACCTGTGCAGATGATTGCATAAAAAGCATCCCTACTGACATTGTTTCTAACTGCTGCAACAGATTTTAACTGCTCATCTTTTTCATGAGGATAAGAAAGTTGAGTCACTGGAGAAAATAAATAAAATGAAAAAAAAAATTTAAAGGAGTGTAAGTTAGATTATAAAAATTTGCAGCTTGCCATTAAGCTCCTGTATTGTTTTCAGCGTACATTTCTCCAGTTATTCAGCTGCACTTCCACTTCAATATAACAAAGAATCCCAAAAATACGTAGTCCTTCAAGCAGCTTCCTGGTACCTCTCCCACTTGGGATGAAAGCTGAAAGCTATACTGGTGAGAACGAAGCAAAGGGACAGAGTCAAGTGATCAAAATATTATTTAATTGAATTATTAATATTATTACTCAGCACACATGCTGCCTCCTATCTGAGGAATGTAAAAGTCTTCCAGTGTTTGGGGCATCGTGTTTTGCAAAGACAACTGTCATCCCACAAAAAAACTTTATTTGCTTTGACCTACTGAAGAAACATAACTTTCATGCATATTTTTACCATAACGCTTATTGCTGTTTTCTCAACCTAACTATGTAATTGTTAGTGTAACAATTAATTGTATATTCTCTTAGCTGCCTTGGGAAGAATTCACCAACGATGTTATTCTTCTGTTTAACTGAAATATCTATATAACGCGTGATTAAATGGATGTGGTTTGCAAGGACCAAATTTAAAAAAAAACCTTGTTCCTATTCTACAAGAACTGTTCTGCATCATTTACTCATTTACAGAAGAAAAGGCTAATACTAGGCTCCTTAAAAATCTCATGGTCTTGATTCTTCTAACTGGTTTGATAAAGAAGTGGTATGGAAGAAGACAGCTACGTTTTTTTGGATGTGAGAATTGCCAACTTCATGTACTCTGTTTTCACTAAGAAGCCTCCTTTCAAATAGGGATGGTGACCACATAATTTCTAAGATTACTTGGGGGAAAAGGTGAGAGCCAAAATTGCATGTGTTAACCAGTATATACAGTTGACCAAGATCTACAGTGCCCAAGGCCAGTGTCACTGAAGTACAATGATCACTGAGACAATTTGTTAGAACTTCAGAGAGGCCGTGCAAGTACTGAGTGTCTGTTGAGGAAGAGGGGAAGACTCACTATGATGTTTCACATGTGGCTTCTGAGATGGCACTTTATTTTAAATCCTGGCTCTTATTTTGAAGAAGAGTCAACAGAGCAGCTGCACTACGTCTTGGATGAAAAGCTCCCCCACCAGCAACTGGGTGGACACCACGAAGAGGGTGAATGCCTCACTCTTGCCCGGCCGTGCCTCCGCAGCACCTGCTCAGCTTTCTGCTGACGGTCACTCATCCAGAGCTCAGCACGCCCAGCGAGAACAGGCTATGACTTTGAGCTAGGGGATTGCTTCAAGGGCAAAGGATGTGGCTGGGGGACGTGCGAAACGCCGGGAGTTTCCTGGGAAGGAAGAGTGGTTGCAATCAGGCCCAGGGCAGGCGTCCACTCCAGCCAACGGTGCCTCCGCTGACCCGGCCACCGGGCCTGGTACACCCAGCCACGGCCCCGGTACACCCAGCCACGGCCCCGCCGCTGGGCGAGGTGTGGGGCGCTGGGGGGACACTCTCCTGTTGAGACGCCCCCTGCCCTGGGGAGAGCCACGCCACCCCCGGCTCTCCTCCCGCACTGACGCCGGAGAAATCCGGCCCCGCGGAGCTCAGCCCCTCCGGGCCGCGTCCCCGGACAGCGCTCACCCCCCGCGGGGCGCCGGGCCAGCGGAGGAAGGGGAAGGGGGCGGCCCGGTCCCGGCAGCCGGTGATGAGCGGGGTCCGGGCGGGCACCGAGCGGCTGCCGGGGCTGAGCCCCCCGCTTGCTGCCCCGCCGCTGGGCTCCGCCGCCACCTGCTGGTCACCGGCGGCAGGGACAGGGACGGGGACGGGCGGGACTTCGTTTTAATATCGGTATCAACAAGAAGTAAATTAAAAAAAACCACTTTCATCAATCAAAAATTATATCGCAAGGAAAAGTTATCCCGGAAATGTGAGTTCCGGGGAAGAGGGTTGTTCCTCCAGGAATGCTGGAAAAATAACTCCACTTTCTCTGAAATGCCAAATGCAATGCCTGCCGTTAATGATAAGCTTCACGAAACGAGGCATGTAAACCCGAGTTTTATTTTGCGTTTTATCATTCATAGAAGATAAACTTTCAAAGTCTTTGGGGCTTTTTTTGGTTAGTTGGTTTTGGTGGGGTTTTTTTTAATATTTTTTTTATTTTTTTACAGCAAGACAGTAGTTTTTAGTAGAGCATCCTAACTGGTGATGCGACACTTCCTTGCTTATCATGAAACGAACAGCTTGCGAGTTCACCATTATCCTTCCTTCTTTTGCATGACCTCATCATCTCAGTTTCATAATCAATATTATATAAGTCATAATTTATTTTCTTAAGCCCAAAAAGGCTTCCAGCTTCCAGAAGTCTTGGCTGCTTGAAGCCCCTTTCCCTGGAGTATTCTCTCACTCTTACCAGCCAAACCAGACCGCTGGGCTTTACTGGTGCAAAACACGCTCTGCACATACAGGTTTGGTGAGAGCAATGTCCTAAAACAGCTCTTGAAAGTGTACCTACATCTCCTGTCATCTGAAATTTCTTCTTGAAATTACACGTAAACAAAGACTTAACAGATACTGGCCACACGCTATTCTGAAAACTACAATATATAAGAAAATCCCACGTGAAGCAAGTCCCCAGTAACCAGTTATTTCTCAGCTGGTTCAGATTGAACTGGTCATAAAGTGAAAAAGCACTGGAATGACAATTTCCTCGTGGGGCATGTGCACACCCAGGAGGGTGGTTGCTTGGGCTCTTGCGCCTTCCTGTGCAAAAGTGCCTATTAAAAATCAGGTTAGGCTTCTTTTTCAGTTTAACTTTAAAGTTGGTTATCACAATTGAATATGTTCCTTACTCTTTGTTCTTAAGATTTACCCGAAAGTACTTCAGAGCTATGATAATGGAGAGAAGTTGATAGACAGAAACCAATAGATCTTAGTGCTTCGGAATAATAAACACAAACCAAAAGAGATCCTTACCCCTCCCAGAACAAAACCAACCTCACAGATCAAAGGAAAAAACAAGAGATACCAAAAATAACTAAAAAAACCCCACAATATGGAACTGAATCCTCAGCTGAGGAGTTTTCAACTGTTAGAGTAGAAAGAGATCAAGGAGCTGAGACTTCCCAAACTCAGGGAAGGTCTACAGGCTCTCGCTGCTTGTCTGAAGAACCTTCTAGAAAACACTGCAAGGTTGCCAGGACCCTGAGGTTCACCACATCCACCAAAGGCAAAGCCTTTCCAGTGTGTGTATCTAACAGAAACCCTACAGCCCACGGCGGGAGGAGGAACTATTACCAAGTGTGATAAACGCGGTTTGTTTGTTCCCTGAGAAACAAAGACCCGGAGTAACAGACACACAGCGCGGTTACAAAAATGTATCAGTAATGAAAACATTTAGAGCATGGAAAACCGCATAGGAATTACACTGTAGGGCATTGTTCTCATGCTAATGGGAGTGGGCGGTGAGGGTGAATGAAAAGACATCAAAAGTCACAGCAGGAAACAGTCAACATATTTCTGAGTAAAACATTAAACTGTCCTCACTATGTACAAGAAATCATGTAACAGTTTTTTATGTCCTGGCTGATTCTTGGAGGCACTTATTTCTATTTTACACTTGTTCTGGCCTATTTATTAGTAGAGACGAATGGCTGACAATTATCAGATATTCAAGCTTTAGGATTTTAATTTCTCAGCATGAAGAAGGCTGAAAATTGCCACAGAGTTTTCTCCTCTCTTAGGATGCACAGCTATGTATGTAATTCCTTTCCTACAGTAAAGACCTGCAACAGTAGCTGAGTTCAACAGGGTTATAGGTGCTTAGATCCTGTAATCAGACTTAATTGTACCTGCCATTTCTAATACATATTGAAATTAATCAAGACCTATTATACTGGAATTATTCTGGGGCAGTGTTTGTGTATCACGTCCCACAGAACATTTCACTGAAAAAGATCGTTAGCAAGTCTCAGTATTTATTAGTCCTGTGTTTTAGGGCTAATTTACAAGAGATGAGGCTACACTTCAGCCCTGGTGTAAGGAATTAACGTATTTTGTAGTCAACATACAGTAACCTTGAGAAAACGACAAGCAAATTAATGTTGACTATGAATATGCATACAGAGTTTTGCATAACAGATGTAAAGGTAATGATTAAGAAGCTTTACACTGTTGTGCAAACTGCAAGTCTTTGTCTTTCCACTGCGACTGTGGCTGGTGCCCAACTGTAAACTCCAACCCCAGCTTTTTTCCAGAGTTGCTTTCTTAATCCTAATTTGTGTTTGCATTTTTATGTTTTTTTCCTGTATTTCTCTGGCCCTTTCTTCTGCTCCTTAGTCATGCCTATTCAGGCACATCTCTACTGGGCAATATGCAAGGATAACTTCTCCCAGGCCTCTGACAGTTCTTTTAAATTCCATATGTTTATTTTGAGTTTCAAAACATGCTTGTATTGTAGTTTTAACCTAACTGCCTTAGGTAAAGGGTATAATAAATAGTATTCTAAATTGAAGATGTTCCTTTTTCTGTGAGTGGAAACTCCTACTGTAGTATGCTATCTTGGTTTTGCTGGTTTGCCACCACTGTAATCCTGTATAGATCAAATGCTATTGCTTTATCTTTTATCAGCTACACATGCAGCACTCCAAGAAAAAAAATATAGTGAAAGGTACTCCTACACGTATATGTGTAATGAAGCACCTTGTAAGCATTGACTTTTGTTTTTAAGACATGTCTGTTTTAATTTCAAAACAATGTATCTCAAAACTCCCTTCTCATGCTCAGATGCTTATCTGTTTGTCAGCTCTATGGAGAGAACTGGAATGCAACTTTGCTGCTAAATTTTAAACCAAACTAAGTAGTTACTAAGAGTCTCAGAGAGAGTACTCAGAATACAGTGGCTAAATTTGTCAGGAATTGCATTATTTTCATTGTATTATGAGTTTAATGGAAGCCACACAAGCACATCAGGTTCGTGATTCCAGTTGTGTCTAGTTTTACTGGAACTCCATGTAACTATGAAGCAAGATACTGTAATTAGAAAAAGTATTGCAAAATTCTTTCAAATATTTATTGGCTGAATACATCCTGTGAGCGTCACACTCTTGCTACGCATCTACAAAAGCAGCCGTGTTCTGGGTTTAGTCTGGCCAAGGATCTCATCTTACAAGTTCCATTTGCGTCATGCCACAGCAAGATGAAATGGTGTCATCACTTGCATAATCCTAAACCAGCGATAGGTGAACTCGGTGACTATGCTGGGGTGACTTTTCTTAAATGAAGAAAATAAAAGATGCCTTTAGCTACATGGAACTTGGGAGAAGAGAAAAAAGAAAGAAGGTCATTAAACCTACAAGTCTCATTCTTCCTCCCCTGTCAAGGTCGACTTTTTCATCAAAATGTTTCAGGGTTTTTGTGGACATTTGAAACATATACATTTTCAAATACCAACCAAAATTCAACAGGGTTCCTGTAGCTAGCCAAACCCCATTATATGGCAGGGTAAATTAATTACTTGATTGTGAGACTACTGAAACAAATTTTTCCTTAGTACTATGTCCTCCCAAAATGTTTTGACATGAATTTATTGCTACTAACGTGTCATATTTAACACGTGTCAGGGGTTTACTATTTACTCCTATGGACTTGGAGTTTCACAGGTGCAAGGGAAAGAAAACGCACATCATGAGGTTTGTTTAGAATGGTTGTTAGTTTTAACACAAATGAGAAAATATAGCTTGCAGTTTCATAGGGTACTGTATGAAGACAAAACTTCAGAAGATGACGTATTCCAACAGCAAAAGGGCTTTTTAGTTCTAGTTTATAGTTAAAAATTTGCTTTTCATGCCGAAAGTGAAATTCTAAAATTCAGATTTTGCTTATGTAATCCTTTTGTCAGAACTTGGCAGCTGTGATCATGGCTGGGTTCATACAGCTCAGGGTTCCTTCTAAAATTAACAGGCAGAGTGGCTTAAGCCTCAACCCAGAAATCTTAGCAAACTAAATGCTTCTTTTGGTGCTTTCTACAGACAGGATTGCTTGTCAGAAGTCCTTAGCACATGTCATTCAGATGAGCACAGCACCAACCTGAACACCCTCCCGGCCCTCAACCCCTCGCCAAAAAAGACAGCTAGTAACAGTTAATCGACCATGTATTTATACAACTAGCAAGTGAGCCAGCTCCTCTTTTCCCCATCAGCCTGTGTGATGACAGCCCTCTACTCCTGTTTTGTTATGTGCTGGTGTGACCATCCAGTGGACAAACGCTCCCCTGGTAACACAGCAGTGAAGGGACGAGATCTACTTACCGTTCCTCGTCACCGGGCTGCGAAGAATAAACTCCGGCCACCCAGGCTGACCTCGCTGAAGAACTGCCTTCGTTTTAACTGAACACCTCTTCACAGTCACCTCATACTGCACCATCCCCTCTAGCTGCGGTGCCATCTCGATGAGGGCTTTGTCACCATGAACACACCGGTGACGGCACGGCCACTGGGTCTGTGGGGCTTCTGCCTGCTCGGCAGCCGCTCTGCAGGCTCGGACAGGGGGACACTCCTCTCCCTCACCAGCCAGGCCGCCGGGATACAAAGGAAACTCAGCCCTCAGGAGTGGGAGGCCCAAGGGAGCCGCCATTTCTGTCAGCGATGGCGCGGGGGCTGAGCCCGGCGGGCTAAAGAGCGGAGCCATTACTGGCCCCCAACCCTATTTCCCCAGGCCATCACCGCGCCACCACCCCTATCTGGCAGATTTCCCCCTTGCTCCTGCTCGCCGCTGCTCAGCCCCCTGTCCGGGGCCTCGTCGCCCCTCTCCCGGCGAGGCGGCTTCCCCCCTCCCCGCCGCTCCCTCACGGCCGGGTCGCTGCGCTCACAGACCCCCGCGCTCCGCC
>JAHREE010000278.1:6210658-6242836 GCA_033628505.1 Tringa tobata | reverse complement strand
CTTTGTTAAATATGTCTGTATTCCTGTAGCATATTGATGGGGTTATCCTGAGTGTGAGATAGCTCTCATATTGTCAGTTGTACAGGAGGAAAGTTTGATCTCATATTCAAAATAAATCTACCTCACTACCCATCCCCCATGTTCTTCCCTAAACCAAGACTTGCTGGGATTCCCTCTTTTGTGCAAGTCTCAGCTTTTGTTGATTTTTCTGAAAGTTTGTTGGGAGAAGGTTTGGCAGCTACAGCTGCATTCAGAAGCAAGTTATTGCTAATGAATTTGCAACACCTGGATGAACTCAGAGGACATAAAGGTCTCCATCCTGTGTACAGGGAAAATGCTGCTAAATGGTGTCTTTCAGAAGCAGCAATTTCTGGCTCCTCATTTATCAATGTAAGATGATAATCAGAGAATCACCTTCTATATAATTTTCTTTTTTTACTGGTAGAAGACAGCACAGGATCATTTTATCTACTTTCTTTGTGTGACTTTAGTTTTAAAAAGAATTCTTGTTCTTTATCTAAAAAGATACTAGAACTGAAGACATGTAATTGGTTTTGTCAGTTTAGATGAAGCATAGTTTTACCATGTTCCTTTCTTTTCTACACTTTCTGTCATATCTGTCCTAGTACTTGTTTTTGTTTTTTGTTTTTTTTTTAATAAGCTTTTCAGTGAGCAGAGTCTTCCACTTCAGCTTTCTGCAGCAGTGCTCGGTGCATTGCTTTCTACAAGATCTGCTAATTTAGAAACTAGTAATGAGTGTAAGCATTTCAAATTTCACCCTGCATTCCTTCAGATATCACAGTAACACAAAATTTAGTTAAGATTAGTCCTTCAGGTCATCTTGCTATGTTTACTAATTCACTTTGCTAGAAGAGACGGGAATTGCTTAAATGTGTGCTGCGAAGTAAAAAGCAGTGACAGGCCTGTAACAGTGTGTAAAGTCTGCTGCTTTGCTTCATCTGAATATCAAACTCCTGAAGATACTAATTACAATCAAAAAGGTAGCACCTTCAGCAGTGATCTGGGGAAAGGATATGTTAATGGTGATAGATGGACTCCAGAGCATGGGGAAACCGAAGCTGTACACAGTCTTACTTTTGGGATAAGCTGAGCATTTCTGGATGCAGAAATGCTCCTTTCTTGCCTGAACAGGAACCGTTCCTGCAGTGGCCACATTCCCCTGCTGTTTCTGTCTCCCAAATGGTCCTAGTACTGTTCACCCCTCGGTGGATCTACACCATATTCTCTCCCAGCTCTACTGTACTTACTCTGATTCCCCTTACCTGTTGCTCCACAGTGAGCATCAGCATTTGGGGAAGATATAAGAGCATGTTCTTCACGCCCTTTGTATCCAGCAAAGAGTTTAGCAGCCAGTGGTAAGTCTCACTCTTCTCTTGCCTCCCACTGCAGGTTCTCAAACCACTTTAAGTTATCCAGATGCCCTTGCACAGGCAGCACTGGGTTTTAGGACTTTGCATATACATCTTTTTACTTGATTCTCATCACTCCATTGTTTTTTAAATCTGTCCTATCATACTGTGTTGCTGTTTCTCCTATTCCTCAATTATTCCTGCTTTCTTTCCTTCTTCATAGCTGACACTTCTTCCTTCTTTCTCTTTTTGATCTTTTTTTTCCTTCTCAGAAAGCCCGTGGCCTTACTCTGGGGTTTGTTGAATGAAATCGGGCAGAAGAATCTGCCCCATGCATGCTCCGCCCCATTCCACTGGAAATACTCAGTCTTCAATTTCACAATCAAAAAATCTGGAAATTCTTCATGCTTAGCTAGACCAGAATATTTAGGGGGTTGGGGTTTTGTGTTTTGATGGAAAAGGCTCTTCCCTTATTCATCATTATCTTTCTTTTTGCCTTTTCAGGAAGCTTTATTTTCTCCAAAACTTTTGTTTTAATATATGTATCCTTTCATAGTGCTGATTTTGTGTTCTATTTAAAGAAGGCTGACAGCAACGACCTACCCCTGTGGTAGTGTCCAGTTGAATCTGTGTCTTCATACAGTGCACAGTAAATTTGCATGTTTGGATAGATATATTTACTTTTTGGGTGTACCTGCTCAGCAACAAAAGGTGTGTCTGCTGTAAGCAGGCAAACCTGCACTAGCTTTAATCTGGCTGGCACAAGTGATGAAAGGTTTGAAGAGGCAGAGTTGCGGATTTCAACACAATTTAGCGATGGAAATCTGTGTGCATTGTACGTGCAACCCTCTGCTAACGTCCATACAAGTACCTCTTTGCTACACGTTGATTTGATTTTACCATCTTTGCTCTAAGCTTTGCATCTTTTACTCAGAGCAGAATAAGCAAATAGACAGTTGGAGGATTCCTAGCATGCACTGCCAGAAACGACAGCTCCATTTTTGGCCTTCCTTGCGTAAAGTCTCTTCGAGGTTGATTCATACTCACTTAGCACATGGCTGGTAGCAAAACGATGTTGCTTCTCCTGCTGTCACTCGTCCTGGGCCAGAATTTGTGACGCTGACTAAAGTTAGGGGAATGTATGTCACCCATAGACGCTTGAATTGGAAAAAAACCCCTGTTGATAAAGGTGAGGTCACTGTGCCCTGGAAATGGCACATGCACGGCCTCTTTCAGTGACTGGGCAAGTGACAGTTTTCAGTAACAAGATGACACAGGCTGTGAATGACCATTCTGAGACCAGATACTGGGCTAGAGAAAGCCTTGTTCACACCCAGTAAGGCAGTTGCCTGCTAACTCTGTGCAGTGGGTGGTGACTGCTTCTGAAAAGGATACGGCTTTTGCTACAGCGCACTTGTATGTAAGTGCACTGTGGCAAAAGCCAAATCCTTTTTAGAAAGGAGTAGTCATGACACATAAAGTGTTATGGCTTTTATGTAAATGTGCTGTGCATGAATATCTGTATGCTCAGATATTTTGTTCATATATCCTATTTATGGAATCAGTGACCATAGGTATTTAAATTAAGGCAATCACTGCAGTCTGGGATGATCACTCTGTGTTATTTTTTTTTCCTGAAAGTGGTAACTCCTGTAATGTCATATATACCCAGTTTCTATCCATACCTACATTTCTTTGGTTTAAAAACGTGTAGCGTTGTGTGTTTTCAGATGAATGGTGTAGCCATTGAAATTACATACAAGATTGAACTAATACACAGGATATCTTTATTACTTGATCTTTATTGCCCATTAAAGCAACGTCTATGTGTGTGTGTTTGTTTGTAGGAAGCTTAGCATCGTACCAGGCACCAAATGCTTCAATTAGACTATTCATCTTGGCTGCAGGTGTTTCTTCCTCATTGCTGGTTCAAACAGTAATGTGGTGGTCAGGAAACAGTTTACAAAGGTATCTTTTTATGCTGATGGGATTGTAAATGGGATTGTAAATTACATTTCTTCATATTAAAAAGTTGGGGGGGTTGTAAGAAGTTAAGATTATTGTGGTTTTGTTGGTTTTTTTTCCTCAAATGCATCTCTATTCCAAAACTGACTCTTACAGGTTCATCAGGATATGGGGCTTCATGCTAGGCAAGGTATTGCTCCTTGTTCTTCGCATCTGGTATACATCACTAAACCCAGTCTGGAGCTCACAAGCTGCTAATATTGTCATACTGACACTTGGTTTTATAGCAGCAGTGGAGCGAATTTATTCAGGTAAGCATATTACAGCAAAGATGGCAGTTGTGAAAACATCCTAGATTATACCTGTCACTGGCATTTGATTCTTTGTTGTTTTTTTCCCCCAGTGCAGTCTGGTTTTAGACCTGATGCATGAGTATTGCAGACTTTAGAAACCATGGGGTATTTCCATCTGCCCATAACACAGCAGAATCAGTATCACAATTCATACAGCTGTAGTAAGTTGGTGTTGGAACTGCCAACTAATTGCAGTATCAATAATGTGAGAGTAACACAAACAAAGGCATAACTTAGACCAATAAAACCAGAATGGGTTATCCTCATTCCAGCGCGAAACATCTGTGGTATTTCTGTTATTTTGTTAATTCAGTCAGCTCTTTGAGTTTCTCTGCCAGTGTGTATCCTTTGACAGAGAAGGGGAGACAGGGCAAAGCTGGGGAACAGCTGATGTGACAAAATAAACAGAAATTGGAAAAGTGGATGCATTTGCACTGTCAAAATTTGCCTGAGTTCTAGGAGTGTCTGTACAGAGTACCCAGCAGTGGCGACTGGCATGGGCCCATTTGCCTTCACTTTAAAACCGTGAAGGTAATATTGTCAGCAAAGTTGGGCTGGTTAGCTAAGGCAGCTCATGTTAAATCCTCAGAAGTTCCTTCCTTCTCAGTATAACCTGAATTAATTAATTGAAAGATAAGACCTTATCTATGTGTAAGTAGGCATAAATTGTCATGGTGTGTATTGTTTGTAGACTTGTGTTACTTGACATGAAGCCTGAGCTTCCATCATAATTTAGAAAGGAGATTAGGAAGGGAATCTGTCTTCTTCCTAGGTGACAAAGCAATATGTCTTTAAAGGTGCTGTTCTGTCCTTAGAGCAGAGAGGGTCTAAAGAGCATGGAAAAAGGAGAAGAGAAGGAAGGGAATTTATTTCTGGCTTCTTTGGGAGTGTCAGGTTTTGCTCTTATCAGAGTTTAGTGTTTCAGAGAACAGAATCCTCTGAACAAATTCTAATAACTTTTCTGTTGATTTTCAAAGCCAGTTTAATTTAAATTCCAGTAGTGTGAAGAATAATTGTGTGGACAGGTTGTCATTTTTGTACACTTAAGGTGAGTAGCTTTTCCTGACAGACCTGGAAATGTTATTAGAGATCTTTTTTGTCTTACCAATTTCCACAAATGGTCAGATAAGTTAGCTTTTGTGTCTGAGCCAGTAATATGTTCTGGTAATTTTGTGGTCTTGGTTGTTTCTTTTTCTCAGTAACCATTTCTAATAGGATTTGACAGTTTGCTCATAGCTATATTTCTATTCTTCTAGATGGAGACAAGAGGAAACAAGCAAACAAAACTGGTAATGCAGTTAGAGAGACTGTTTCCCACTCTCACTGGCTTTTGTCAGGGATAGCTTTTGGCAGCCTCATGTTCCTCAACCTGTGGATATTTGGGGAGGTCTCACTAATTTCTAGATGGGCAGTAAGTGGACATCCACATACAGGTCCAGATCCTAATCCATACGGGTAAGCAGTTGTTGTATGTCTAGAAATTTCTTTTTCAATGCCAGGTGTTTATAAAACTATATTAATGTATGATTTCTTTTTCCTTATTGTTTTATTAGAGGTACAGTTCTCTTGGGCCTGGCTCATGGACTGATGCTGTCATTTTGGAGCTGGTCTTCTGTCACCAGTTTTGTTTGGTTTCTTGTAGGTAGGTACAAATCCTGAGCAAAATGTTTCTATTACCTTACTCCCTTTACTCAAGCCCTCTGACCCAATACCACATCTCAGAAAAGCAAATTGCTAATCAAAGCATCTTTTTCTCTGTCACTGACTCTATATGCAAGTCTGACCATTGACTAAGGGTTACAGGCCAAATCTCCAGGCCACTGCAAAGCAACGTTGTTCTCTTTAGAAGCCCCTGTTGAGGTTCTGTTCCCAAGAGTAGTGTCTTGGTTCTCAAAGTCTGCGATGAATAAGGCTACATCTAAGGTTATGGGGTTGAGATGACACGAGCCTCTTAATTTCGCAGGAGGCGCAATAACTTGTAATTTTATGAGCAGTTCATCTGAAGGTAAACTTACCTCATATCTCCGAAGTTGCCAAGATCTCCAGGCAGTAAAATAGTATGAAGATCAAGGCAATTCTGCTGGAGCAATATACTTGTGAAGCAGGTCTGGGTGGTGGGGGTAGGGATTCGAGTGCTGGATCTGGACATCCACTTTCAGGAGGGTGGTATGGCTGTGCTGTAGAGCAAATTGGGCATGGAGCGAGTAGGTGGAGATAGAGATAATTCTGCTCTTGAAAGGTATGTTTTCCATACCTTCTCAGCATGGATGAATGAATGCAGCTTGGTTTAATTTGTAGGCCCATCTGAGTGAAATTTAGTGATATAAATGCCGTTTAAAAATCCCATAAATCTGCTGTTTTTTGGCCTTAGCTAACTGACTGTAGAAGCTTATAACAAGAATAAAAAGCAGTACTTCCTATAAATGTTTAATAATAAATTGGGGTATGTCAAAATACAGAGACCAAAAGAAATGATAAGTTACGTTTTGCTTTTTTCTTACTTGCCTTCTCTTTTGGAGCACTTAAAAGCCAAAGCTTTCAAGTCATTTTCCACAACCTTGAAGACAAGAAATTTAATGCAAATTGGGTTTCTCCTAGTCAAGAACCAAAATAAAATACCAAATACCAGGAAAGTCACAATAAAGGCACAAGAGTTGGCAATGGTTAAGCCTTCACTTGCCCAAATAATTTACCTTTTGGTGCAGGTGTTAGTTTTAAGAAACGTGTGTGCAGATTGTAATGTGAGTGTGAGCATTTGATTTTTGATGTACACACATTGCTAATTTAAAACAAGTGCTGAATGGTTTGTTAGTGGATTCAAGTATTGTATTTTAAAATGGTCAGAACATTGATGCGTAAGAGTAAAATACTAATTTTTTTTCTCTACATCAGCTATCGTGATGTGAAAGTTAGCAAACGTTTTCTTACCCAAAATAAAGTTTTAAAAGGAAGTCCTGTTATAGAGAGTTTCTGTGGTTGTTAATGTTCTGTTTGGGATCAAATCCCATCACAGTCAAAGGCAGTGTGGTAAATCAAGGATCTTGCAGTTAGTAAAAGATGAGTAGTTGTTTTCTTGCCCATCGTATGGTTATCTAGAGGGAGAGAAGAAAAATATTATTTCTCTTCACATTAACCTGTTTGATTCTTTCTGTATTCTGTTAAACGAGGTTCATAACAGACAGAGCTGTTAATCTCTTAAAAACTGCATCATCCCTTTTGTGCTGGAAGAGCTCTCTGTTAGAAAAACAGTTCAGTTTTGGCTCTTGATGATGTTTCTCTGTTGTCTTTTTGCTGCGCTGTTTTCAGTTGAATAGGCAATCTTTAAGAGATTGAGATATCTCTGGCTATTGACAGTTATAGAATAACTGTCTTTCTCGTGATGCAGTTCTCATGGCTGCAAAGCACAGATATATTCCCAGCCTCTCTTTTTTTTTTTTTCCTAGACAGAATGTGAAAAGGTGACAGATAACATGCCTGACTGTGACTTACTCTATTTTTTTTTTTTTTTTTTTTTTTTTTATCCCTTCATAGGTTTAGCATCCTCGGCTGGTCTCCTTTATTTACACACCTGGAGTGCTGCTGTTGCAGGCAATGTTCTTGCTGTCTTTACCATGTGTGTGTGGCCTCAACTGGCCGGACGCTTCGTTAGCTGTCTGCACCCTGGGAAAGCCATGACCACAGCCATGCTTGCCTACGTTCTTGAATTATTCTTCTGTGTATGGTGTACAGCTTATAAATTTGTACCTGGAGGAATTTACGCTAGAGAAAGCTCCCATCTTCTTTTAGGTACATTTATGACTCTGAACAAACACAAATATGCTTGCTTTAGCCTCACCCAGATGTTTAAAATTTATTTAGTGTATAAGTAGTCTTTCCAAATGCTCGGCTTCTGTTTGATTTACTATGGTAAGAGCTTCTGTGAGAAAATTCATGGAACATGTAAAAAATAATTACTTTTTTTCTTTACTGTTAGAAATAGTTTAAAATGTGGGCAGAAAAAGAAATTCAGTTGAGGGAAAATTAAAATGTGGAAACAAAGTGTGATAACTCAATACACAACTGAGGAAGAGCTCTGGTAATCAGTCACCCTAAAAATATGGCTGCAATCCAGGGTGTGATTGCACCTGTATGTTGTTACTCGAGATAGCAGTATGGTACCTCAGGTAACAGTGTTGTTTCTGGAAGCTTCAGGGGTTTATGAAAGCTGTGTTACTGGGACTGTAACATAATTCAGTGCATTATTTAGCCCTGATCCAAGGACCAACATGCAGTGTCCTGCTGATCTAGCTGGTCTGCATTTGAGACCTGAGGTTCATTTCCCTGTGGCTGTACCTTATGCTTTGTGGCCACACCAGCATGTTTGGAGGAATGTCGATGAGCCTGCGGTGTCAGAAACATGCAAACAGGAGAGGAAGAAAAGAAATTGTTAGGTATTTGCCAGTGAGGAAGAACTGAGGAGAGCAAACAAAGGTTTTAGCAAAATGACCTCTTGATGAAGGTGGGGAGGTAGAAACGAAACCAACCCTTTCTGGTTTTGTCTCCTGAATTATTTTCTTAATAGGTACTAATGTGTTTCAATAGCATATTTCTCTAATTATATTTAAACAATGCCAAACATTGTCTTGGGCTAAGTGTGTGGCACATTTTAAAATGTGACACATTATTCTATGTTTTGTTTGAAAAGGATCACAGAATCATAGAATGGTTTGGGTTGGAAGGGACCTTAAAAATCCTCGAGTTCCAACCCCCCTGTCTTGGGCAGGGACACCTCCCACTAGACCAGGTTGCTCAAAGCCCCATCCAGCCTGGCCTTGGATTAATGAGTGCTGTGCTTGACTTGTTGCTCCAATGGTTTTAGATTTTGTAAATGTCTTTGAAACCACTTTCTGTCACTCCAGTTTCTTAGTCTCCATAGGTGTTTGATGTATTACAGCAGTCAGGTGCAGGGTTTGGTTTTATTTTGTTTTGAGAATTCCATCATGTTTATTGCAGTTTTCTTTGTTCAGAATGTACTCTCAGAGTCTGTAGAAACAGTTATCTCACTTCATATAACTTCAAAAAAATAAAATTAAATTAAGAAAGCATGTGGCAGAAGAATGTCAAATGCTTTCTTGAGTAATGCTTTGACAAAAGAAAAGCTGTTATATAAAATCCTTCTCTGTCACTTCCTTTGAAGTACACATGTTTGACTAATTCACCTGGCAGAGTGACTGGATAGGAACATAGAGAAGGCCCTAACTTTCTCTTTGGTAGAAAGAAAACTGTTAACTGAACTCATCTCAGCTGATGGCACTACATGAGTTTATGTTCTATCTGAGAATCCAGTTTCAGTTTTTTTGATGCCATCCCATTGCTTATGAAAGATTTGCAAATTATACCATGAGATTGTGTATTTGTTGCTGCGCTTCTTCCCTTACAGCTTGGCTTTCTGGCAAACTGCTTTTTTTCTTCTGGTTTCTTTCAGGTGCAAGTGCTATTTCTTGCTTTCTTCTCCTGTCCAATATCCTGCCTTTCTCTTGCCGCAGTTTGCATAGGGAACTGCCCCAGGAAAAGTGACAATGAAAGTAAGATCATTATATTCCAAATTTCTGTGCTGCTTCACTGTGATGTAACACAATGCTGAAGGGTTGGAACCGTAGTTTTCCATCAACTTTAATGGCTTTGAATCAGTCTCCCTTTGAGAAAGGTTTTGTGTGTGCCTCTTCATCATGGCACTAGACCCAGCTTCCTGGTTTGCAGATTTCCACTACAACTAATGTAACAAGTAAGGGCAACAAGAAAATACTGAGTAATAGGTTTTTTTTTTTACCTTCAGCTGTCACCCTGAAATAAAACATGACTTCTGTAGTTAATTAACTATGCCACAAAGAATATATTAAGGATGACATATACCTTCTCCAGCAGAGCTCTTATCCAATTCATGATGCTCCTACATTTTCTTTGCAGGTAATTGGATCCTTTAGCTTATAAGTGGTGAGAAAGGAGCTTGTACTATTAGTCTGAACTACTGTTGAAAAGAAAAGATACCATCACAGTGCATTGCAACAGTTAGTGCACCGAAGTCACTTAATGGCTTTTAAAACATATCTATAGGCGTGTTTAGTTGTCTGTTCTTAAAAAGCACAGCTGCCTCTGTTGGCTCTGGAGCAAAAGAATACAAGATACTGCCATGTTAAACTGGCCTCCCAACCTGCTGGAGTTTTACCTTACAAAACCTTACACTGTTCTAGAACAAATTGTTGAACAATTGCTTTTGTAGTTCTTATATAAAAACTTGGACAGAGCTGTTCCATTTGCAAAGATAATAGACATCTGTAATGAACAATGTATTTTTATATAAGGCTGTTATTTTAAGGTTCTGTAATATGGAGGTGAAACTTCGTCGTTCTTGTCCAGGTTAATTCCAGTAAACTTTGAAATCACTGGGCTGAGCTGAGAATTGTAGCGGTCAATAGGTGCTTGGAAGTGTTTCAGCATAATTTATCTACTGTGTGCTAGCCTTTTTGACAGAAGACCCTGAAACTGTACTGCAAATCAATGTTTGCTTGAGAGTGCTGGCTAAGTGTGCTCAAGGTTCAGTGGCAGTTGATGTTAGGATACACTAAGGTGGGGAGGTCTGCTGAAAAATTTACTAGTTTGCCTCAGATGGAAGGATTAAAATATTTTCATTTTCATTGTTATCCCAATTGGTACATGAATGGAGGAAGGGAAAAGATGGTTTTAAACAAATATTTCACTAACAGAAGCAGCCTGATAAAATGTGTAGTAGTGAGACCCAGTAGTACCAGCAGAGCTAAAATATAGTTATGTTTCCATAGTGAATAATGAGAGGTTTTGAGGATTGTTCTGTTAGCACCCAATGCAGCCTGATGCTCGGGACCACAAAGTTATCTGGTAATGTCATGGTCCTCCGGTTGCTAGGTTGCAAGGAAAGAGCAAGAACAGCTCTAAGCTGTGTTGGTGTCAGTAGCTCCCCTTCTGCTCAGCCTGAGAGACCCAAAGGTGGACTGTACTTTGAAGCTCACCATAGTCCAGAGTAGAGTTCATAATGTGAAGGGGTTTTTACCTAGATACTTTTACTATTAGGTCTGCTTTTCAATTATCAGAACAAAGCACACTTAATAAGGCTGTTTCAGGCATATTAAATCTTAGCAGCAGCTTATTTGAAAAAAAAAAAAAGGCAAAAAACAAAACCACCCCAAACAATGTAATTTTGAACTTTACTATTTTCCTGTGAAACAGGTGTTCAGTGGCATTTATAATAATCTTTTAGCTTTGAATTCTTATTGCAATACTACTGTTTTGAATTATTTTTTTAAAATATTTATAATTTGTGGCATGTTTAATGTCCTTTGCTCATTTTGTTGCAAACAACACTTACGTCAACAAGTACAACAATGTAAATTAAAAATGTTTGAAGTGCTGCAGGCATAGGTGAGGTGAATACTGTGACAATGAGAAGTCCGATCTTCTCTATCAATAAATCTCATATTGTCTGCATTATTGCATTGGGTATGGCATTTTTCTGTGATTGTGCTTTGAATTGTCTTTGTTGTTGGAGCCATAAGGTTAAATGTAACACAACAGCTGGGAGTTTATAAATGGTGCATTTCTGAGCAATGTTTAATATGTTAAAGCTCTATGAAAAATACTAATGACTTTATTTTCACAGGGTTTATCATGTTATGTATCGGGGTAGGCTTTCTAACAGGACCCAAGAAGGACATCAGCTCTGTCTTTGAAGTGAAAAGCAACCAAAAGCCACTATTCAAAAAGAGTAAAAACTATATTAAACTACGTAAGTATAATTTTACTTCCTTTCTTCTGTGACCCTAGGAATAATGTCTGAGGAAAAAGAGTAAGGCAGTGGAGTGTTTTGCTTCGATGTTTTTGAAATGCTTTCTGGTGCTTATTTTAGAGCCAGACTTGTAGTTGGTATTGCCCTAGTTCCAGTTTTAATGATGACATCTGCGGACTGAGGAGCTGATTCACTATGATTACAGTTGAGAGAGAGGCTGTTCCACACGCAATGTGTTAAAAGGAGACCAAAAAATATGAACTGGGGAAAAAAGAAAATGTGAAGATGGATTTGGCGTCATTTGTGATTTCATTTTGGCAGTTGGTGAGGAGGCCTTTCTGGATGTTAGGATTTATTATATGTGTATACAAAAAAAAAAAACCCTGAATGATTTCTCAGCCCATTTGGTATGTTGATTTTGAAGCAGTTCAGTGAGACACCCTTTATAGGACTGTGTAAGCTGCTGGCAGTGGGGTGGGACTCGGCTGGCTCAGGAGCTGCCGTACAACGTGACACCCCTCCTGCGTGAGGAGGCCGTCCGTGAGCCTGTCGTGGCTGACATCACTACAGGATCCTGATGCCCTGCTTCGTGTTCAGACCAAACGTGTCCTCAGGAACCTTTGTCGTCATCTGCCTGTGGACTCTGCCTAGGGATCCCAGCTTCCCAGATGTTGTGTATGAGGTCTGCTTTTTCCCTTAGGTTTGGAAGAGAAATTAAAATGTTTTGAGGTTTTACTACTTTTCGGCTCTGGAATCCATCCAAATGACATTTTCAAGTATTTCTCTACAATTGTTTGAGTTTCAGAGTTGATTTTATTGTTAGCTTAATTTTTCTATGAAAAGTTTTTTCTAGAAAGTCTGTCACTATTGTGAACTTTGGTAAAGGAAAAAACTGCTAGGCATCAGGGCATGCTAACCGTACAGAGATCAGGATGCGGAAGGTTCAAATCCCTGCATCTTTTTTTCCTCTGTGACTTTGGATCAAATCACTTATCATTTGCATACCTCATTTTGCCTCATCTGGAAGTGGACACAATATTGCTTCACCACTTTTCAGGGCTGATTCTGAAAGCTTTATGAAGGTCTTTAACCTATATGTTCAGAGGCCAGAAGAACATGGCTCCAGAGAGTTTGTCTGTTAGAGGCAGCATGAGCACCAAGGCAAGTCGTTTGAATTTGACTACTCAAAAACATTTCACAAAAGTGAGTAAATACTTCAAAATACTGTCACAAATCACAGGCCTTGCTCAGCTAATGTTGTGGCGTTACAACAGTAACTCTTGTGTGTCCTCATCGTGCCCAAACTTGTATTCTCAGCTTCCCCTTTAAGCACCTTTGCATTTTGCAGAGTATTAAATTGTTTGCTTGAGCTTTACTAATGTAAAGAGCGTGTCCTTTCTTCTGACATCATCCATGGTAAAAGTTAAATTTTACACAAAATTGTTCCAGAAAACTTGCATAAAAATAATTACATACATGTTTAAAGATTTGATGAAAGAATAAACTGAGTTACTGAAATCATTGCAGATAGTGCATGCCACTGTGTAAATGAAATAACTGCAGAGGGGCTTTGGTCATCAAATTACAATGTGCCCAACCCTGAGAGCTCTTAAGTGTCCACTGTGGTTATTTGGAAGTTACAGAAGCGATAGGAAAGCTCTGAATTTGCATTCTGTGAAGCCACAATGCCTTTCCAAGAACGTGTCAAACAAAGGATTGCTGTGGGGGTCTGGCAGGGATCACATCTTTCTGACATCTAAAGGGTTTGTGAAGTGAACTAAATTTTTTTCCACACATTGTACTAATAGCAGATAAAAAATGTGCACCACAAATGCATACCTGGAACACAGGGGGGAAAAACACTGGAAGGTTAATGTGATGCTCTTGCTCATTTCCTGTAATGAATTCTTCAGTAGGTATCACTTTTACATAAATATTCAGAGGAGTTTTGGTGCATTTTATTTGCTCAGCCTGTTGAGTTTTGGGGAATCTAAGTGTATCTGCACACATATAGGTACTCTTAAGTACACTACTTTGGAATGGCATTATCACTGGCATATGTGGAAATGTAAATGTATGCATTTCCCATTCTATGAATAGCACATCTTAGAATGACAGTGTACCAGTTCTGTTTAACTGCAATAACAACAACATTCTTTTCTCCTGCTTTAAAAACAACTTTTCTGTGTTTTTCTGTTTCAAGTGTTGTGGCTGTTTGTTGGTGTTGGTTTGCTGGGATTGGGTCTACGTTATAAAACTTACCAGAAGAAGTTGGGCCATGGGGTAAGTAGTATGTTTGTGAAAATGGTAACTTTCAAATATACAGTAAAATGCGTGTGTGATATCTTAGATGTATTTGTAGCAGTGTCCAAATATTCAGCAAAACTAATGCGGAAATGAAGATGCAAAAAGTTTAATTTGTAAATTCATGTTGAACAAGGGAAATGTCTGGGTCTTTGGAGATTTATAGTGCTGCTACAAAGGGAAAAAATATTCTGAAAAACTGAGAGATGCTTGCCTTATATATTCAATTTGAGTGTCACTTTTATAAATGAGTTTATTTGAACTGTATTCAAAACTTGACTGGACAACGCTGGTAGCAGCTTGAACAGATAACCTGCTGAGGCTCCTTCCAGCTGAAGGAATTCTATGCTTCTATATTTATATGCATAACTCTGAATTGAACCTCTCTGAAAAGTTGGTTGACTCAGATTAGACTTGGACTAGTTACAGAAATTGGATAAAAATCAGAAGATTCCAGGTTTCTATCTGGTAAAAAATTAGGTGTTGCAATGATAGTAACAATTAAGATGCTTAATGCTCCCTAAGTTTAGCATTTAGATTACTTACAAGTTGTCCAAATATGTCGCTTGCCCACTTAGTAATTGTAATTCAAAATTAGAGCTGATTTGATCAGATATAAATTAACGTGTTTCTGTTCTATGCTTTAATTGATTACTAATATAAAATTAAATTTTTGATGCCCTTGGTTGCAATTAAGGATTAGGGTTTTTTTTTTTTGCGTGATAGTTTGGATATACTCCTTTGGAACTTGCTCTTGACCTGTGTTCCTGTTGGAAATCAGTGATGACAAATGCAGGAAAAGATGCAGAAAAGGTGATGACAACTAAGTAGAAATTGTGTGTGCATTTGTGTACACACATGCGCGTGTGTATTCGCACATGCGCACAGACATAAACAGTTGGCTTTCTGTTTAGAATTCCTCCAGGTTTGTAGTATCTTTTGATGTGGAAAAAAGTGGGTAGTTTAGATGAAAAAATTTGTGATCACTTTCATATTCATTTATTTACTTGTATAAATTCATTTTAACTATGATGACTTTTCTCCTCTTGTTAATAGCAAATTTTTCTCAAAAATACCTAAAGTCTTTTGTAATCCTGACAGCTTTATTAGGAAAATATATTGGTTAAAACATCCCTTCTTGCCTGTCTTTTTTGGTACCATGTAACTGATGTTGTTGACTGCAAAGGTGTAATACCTAAAAGTCAAATTGTACTTGACTTTTTTTCTGATATTTTTTTTTTTTTTTTTTTTTTAGGTTCCAAAAAGAGACTTCTCTGCTATGATCTGGCCTTTTAGATTTGGATATGACAATGAAGGATGGTCTAATTTGGAAGGATCAGCTAATTTGCTTAATCAGACAGGTAATGTTTTTTTTCCACTTCATTTATATTTGAGAGGGTTCGTCTGAAGAGACAGATGGGTAGCTGAGTCCATTCTTGCATTAACACAAGAACCTGTGTCTTGTGGCTTTCTCCTGAATTTGTGAGCTGTTCCATTACAGTCACTTCAGTTAAAAATACATTTGCAGAGGTGAGAATTTTTTAATGTATTCTAAAGAGGTTTCTGGTTGGAGGAAACACTTTTCTTAGTATTTGGATTTTTTTCTCATACTGCTGGTGAGTTGCTTGTATAGAGAGAAATTATTTGTGTGAATGAAATAATGATAAATATCCTTTTAGATCAAATTTACTGTTTTATAACTGCTCTGGTTTTAGATGTAAATTGTTATGTAATTCCTAAAACATCTGAAAAGAAAATGCCCCAAATAAGGTGTGCGGAGGATAAACAGACAAGTCTGTTTCCATCACTGAGCCAGAGCAATTTATAAAAGAAAAATAGTGATGGTAGCTTGGTTGAGTTGTCATGATTTTAATTTAAAGAAGGGTGTCTAATCTGTTGCTTGTGGATAGGATTTTGGTTGGAAAATTAGCTATAGAAAATGAAGGATTTGGACCAAAAATTAGCTGCTATGGGGTGCATTGAAAGGAATTGACTAGTGGTGCTTGTGGGTGTTACTCCTGCAAGCCTTACTCTTGTGGCGGAGATGCCCAGGAGTTAGTGAAGAGGAACAGGTTGATTCGTGGATCATTCACTCCCTTGGCCCCTGAGCAAAAGTTCCGAGGGCTGAGCTCTGTGGGCTGTCGAGTGACAGGAGAAAACAACAGTGACGTTTGATGAATTGAAATTTGGGGCATTCTTGTACTTACGTGATTCCATAGCTCGTGGCTTATGTCTGGGTACGTAGTTAATCTTTGCATATTTATTTATGAACTGTAAGAGATGCATTTATTTCTAGTACCTGTAGTTTAAATTCATGAATATCAGAAAAAGTCATTACCTGGTTATGTCCATTGAACATTTCTTTGTGTTATCACTTCTAAAAGAAGTAATTGCTAAGTAAAAAGGCAGAAAATTCCAAAATATAAATGAATAAATTAATCCTTAATTCCTGATTGCTAGAAACAGTATTCTGTAGTTGTACATTACAGGTATATTGTTATGTAAAATACCACATTAACATTTCCAGGAAATGCATTCAGAGTCAAGCTGGAGATTCTTAAACGGTTTGTTTGCTAAGGGAGAGTAGCTGATTTTGAGAGCCACAGAAAAAAGAGCGGCTGACTTCTTCAGCATAAGGATTATCTTTAAAGCTGTGG
Source organism: Tringa tobata (assembly GCA_033628505.1). Classification (NCBI taxonomy): domain Eukaryota; kingdom Metazoa; phylum Chordata; class Aves; order Charadriiformes; family Scolopacidae; genus Tringa; species Tringa tobata. Next base: position 6,226,389 of record JAHREE010000278.1, on the reverse strand, counting down.
TGGTGTGCATCCCTTGGGCTCATCTGCTCTCTGTTGGGAGTAGTGAAGATGCAACGTGTAATGACACTTGTGACTGGAACTCCTGTCTGCCCTGAAAGGAACCAATATCAAGCCCCCATTTCAAAAGCAAAAAGCCTTACATGGCAAGAGTGGTACTGGGTAGAGTGATCTTAATCCCTTATAGAAGGGCTGCGGATGAAGTGGTGACTCAATCTGCCTCCTAGAGCAGGAGAGCATTCCAAGGGGGGTGTAACCACAGCAAGAAGGGAACACTTGCTGCTGCTCGAGCTGAGCCTGGATGGTTCAACTCAGCCTGTGGCCCGGTTTGCAGGTTCCCACCTTCCGTCAGGCATGGAGAGGCATTTCTTAGCTGCAAGTTCCTTCAGGGACCGCATAGATCTTCTGTATCCTGCAGCTAAAATAGAGGGGAACCTTCGTTCTCCCCTTACAAAACCACACCTCAGTGTGTAAACGGGGAGGAATCGCAGTGCCCTGAGAAAGTGAGGTGGCTGGGGGCGGTCAACAATTCAGTAGAGCTGGGAACCCTTCTGTTACCACTCCTGGGAGCTGATGCTAGGTTGCTACAGGCTCATTAATTGTCATGGCAGCAGCAGCCTGCTCCCTCTTGTGAAGGACCCTTGGGAGCAAAATAGGATTTGGTAAATGAAGGTAAGTGCAGATGTGCTGGATAGTGGTTGGTCATCAAGTTGAAAGCAGTAGACTCACTACTGTGCTGTTAATCTGTGTATGCACATTATGTCTCATGGTTGTGAAATGGTCTACACTAGGTGTGTGCAGGCCAGCTGTGCTGTGCAGTCTCATGTGTGTGTGGTTATGTACCAGGGAGTTGTGGCATACAGACACCGAGTATCTCTCTATCAGAGGCTGTATACAGCCACCTCTGGTGGCTGTGTAGCCTCTTTAACCATAAATGAAAGTTTGGGCATGAGTCTGTTGCCAGCATAAGATTTGCTCTGATTGACTCCTGAAGGGCTTGTGTCCATCTCTGTGTAATCAAAAGGGAAATGATGACATTATGTAGTAATAGGCGATAGGACGAGGAAATGGCCTCAAGTGGTGCCAGGGAAGGTTTAGATTGATTATTAGGAAAAATTTTTATACTGAAAGGACTAATAAGCATTGGAACAGGCTGCCCGGGGAAGTGGTTGAGTCACCATCCCTGGAGGTATTTAAAAGATGGGTAGACATAGTGCTTAGAGATACAGTTCTTCTGTAGAACATCTGAGAAGATGGTTCTTCTCAGAGTTAGGTTGATGGTTGGACTCGATGATCTGAAAGGTCCCTTCCAAACCAGACGATTCTATGATTTATAGATCACATTTACAGGTCACATTTATAAATTTGGAAAGATTTTCTTTTTTATTCCCCATTTTAGGTGCAGATTTTATCACTATTATAGAGAGCGATGCCTCTAAACCATTCATTGGGAACAATGATCCAACAATGTGGCTGGGAGAAAGACTAGGATTTTACACAGATTTTGGTCCAAGCACAAGAGATCACACTTGGGGGTGAGTCATCTTTACACACACAATGACAGTAAATAAGTGTAAATACCCTGTCCAATACTAACTCCATTAGAACATGGGCAAAGAATAATTGGAATAACAATCACTGTAATCACTTGGAGCTTGTCTTTAAGAACATGCTTTGATTGCTTTGTGTTACAGTGCAATGCAGATGAAGTTTTCTTCTTGTTAAAAATAATCAGTTTTTGGTGCCTGCCCCTACTTTGGCTTTGGTGATGCAGAGAATGGCATCCTGCCCTTTAATGTACAGATTTGGAAGTTTGGCATTCTAAGTACTATATTTGATTCGCTTTTCTCATTATTTTGTTTAGGGCTATGAGAACTTTAGATTTCAGTCTTAAAATGCCATAGCAGTTGGAAAATTAGTACAAATTTTGAATTCATTAAAGCCGGCTTGAGCTGTGGGGAATGGGCATAGAAAAGCTCATGTCTATTTTACCATATTTTTGTGCATCTGATTTGAGTTTAATACTTGACCAACCACCAGTTGTGTGTGTTTTCAATATCTTTTTCCCTCTAGAAAATAGTGGCTTATGATGTGGCTTTTTTTTACGAGGATATGCAGATCTCTGTGGCAGATGGAACTTCCTAGTGATATTGCATTGGCTATTTAATTTTTGCAATATGTGAAGGGAATTTAGTAACGTTCCTCTTCCAGAGTCTTTAAGTGATGCAGAATGGGGCAGAAAAGTCATTCTCTGAAATTTTATTCATGAACTATTTTGAAAAACCTGTAAATGCAAAATGGTTTTAAGGTTGACTCCAAACAGAAGCTGAAAGAATGAGAAATGTCCCACTTTAAAAATGTATTTCTACCTGCTTCTATTTCTAATAAAATACATTTTAATTAATGGTAGTATAAATATCTGTCTTGTCTGAGGATGCAGATTTTTGAAAGGCTCAGTGTAGTAATTCATATATATGGAATGGTATTTCTTAGTGTAGGAATGAATTTGATAATACATCTTTAGACATGTACTTAAGTAATATTTTAGAGGAAAACCTTCTAAATTCAGAAAAATCTGCTACAGGTAGTTTCTGGTCTGGTCTGATGGTTTGCATTCAGTGACCATTAGTCTTCTGCTCCTGTTTATCTGCTTCGTTCACACTCGTGATGCTTGTGAACTAAGAAACATAACTGTTTCCCTCTTCTCATGTAGGATTATGGCGCTGTCGAGATACCCAATTGTAAAATCTACCCATCACCTCCTTCCGTCTCCAGAGGGAGAGATTGCACCTGCCATCTCCATGACCGTCAACTTCACAGGGAAACTGGTTGATTTTGTTGTTGCTCACTTTGGAAATGAAGAGTGTGTATTTTATTTATTGTTTCGTATGTCGTGCAAAGTCACGTAACATAATTGTAATTTGTGAACTTCTGGGATTTCTTTTGTACCTGTTAAAATCTGCTGCTTTAATAATGGTTCTAACAAGGCACATTGGAGGAAACACTATGACGTAGCTACTGGTTTAAAATTTTGAAGCATTTTTTAAAAGGGACAAACATATTACACAAAACTCCGCTGAGCCTAATATCTGAGTTACTAGAGATACGTAGTTCTGCAAAATCACAACAAGTAATAGGGCTACAGATACATCTCGGTGTAGGATATCATCCTTCTGACTTTCTGCATGTGGAATAAATCCATTATATTCCACAACAAGAGCAGATAGTTACAATTAAATATAGATAGCATTAGTGGACAACTAGTGTTTATTAAAATGAAAAGGAACAATTCTGAAACCTCCTAGAAAGGGCAGTGTTGAAACAGCAACGAAAGATATCCATTCATTGTCCTTCTACATGAAACTGGAAATATCAAATCCAGAGATCATCTCTGGATTCTGAAAGGAAGCATTATACCAATAACTCAAATACATGATGGGAAAGATTAAGGTATATATTTCAGTTCTTTACTTTAAAACAATGTCTCGATTACTTTTGTGTAATGAATATTAATAAGGGATAGTTTTATGATACTCCATGTAGCTGTATTTTCCATTTTATTTGCTGCAATATCTAATACATTTGTGGTTATGTGGTAAGATTTGGACTTTTTAAATATTGGTTATGATGCAAATTTATGGATTGGGTGCAGAATATAATACACAAAGAATCTGCTCAGAAAGCAGTAGGAATTCTCACTATCCCATTTCCTTCCCCTGTGTAGAAGCTGTGCTCCAAGCATGGAAATTGTTTATAGATGTCCCTTTTACTCAACACATACAGTTGTCACAAACCACTCCCAATTTGAACTCTAGAAAGGAAATTTCATTTTGTGCCTCACACGGATGACTAGACTTGCCTCTCTGAGAAACTGTTTGTCAAAGTAGAAGAAAATAGCACTGTATTCCCCCTCCCCCCGGAGAGATGAGATAAAGATGAAGGAGAAAATAGGAAGAGACACATGGGAAACAAGTGCAAATTAGATTGTGTTTCGAGTTCAATGAATTTGTAAATAAATGGCACGTGCAACCACTTGTTTATCATCTTTTTTTCATCTGCTGCTTAGGAAAACAAAAACTATAGAATACTGCATAACTAAGGATTTTTTTTAAAGACTGTTTTTTAAATGTGCGAATATAACAATGCCTGTGTCATTTAAAAGAATCTGTCTTCTGGAGAGGTGTAATTCTGGAAAGAGCAGCTCGCTGAGCTGGCTTCTATTTAAGTGGTCAGGGGTTTTGTCTCTTGCCTGTGTGCTCCTTCTCCCTAATGCATTTCTTTCACTCCAAAGTACTGCTATTTAGAGAGCATAGCAGCATTAAAATTCTTGTCTTCTTTGGGGATTACAGATTCCAAAATTGATTCCCTGTCTCAATTATATTTAGCCCAGTCTACCAAAATATAGAAGAGAACATACTTTGCACAACTGTTTAAAGTTATTAACGCAAAGAGTCATAGAAAGAGAACTGCCTTTACATTATGTTATAACAAATCCAAGGACAGCGAATGGGATGCAATACAGTATTTTACCAGGTTCCACTTATGCTATCACTTTTGGTCATGTTGGAACTGTTGCGTAAATCTTGTTAAAGAGATGCAGAATACCTGCCAAATGTCATTAAGTAGTGTTAACGGGATGACGTAGCTCTTAAGTTATATTTCATAAATTACGTGACCCGGACTTTATATTTACTGTGATCTGTCCATCATAAAAGTTTTGTTACCATGTAAGCTCTTTGTTATGCACAATTAAATTTCAAGTGCAGGCCGAGACAAAGGCTCGGATAACCAAAGCACTTACATTCACATTTTTTAGTGATGAGATCAGTATTAGAAACAAAACAGTAATAGAAAAAGTTGTTCCTACAATGGTTAGAAAGAGAACCCTAATTACATCTGCCACAACCATGTGGCTCTCATTGAACATAGCGAACATTTTCAATCGGTGAGCTTTGTGTAAACTTTCATACTCTAATACTAAGCAATAAAAAAGATGGCAGATTCATTTGTGGTTTGCTATGTTACAGGACAAAGATTCTGAGCTAAAATGTATATATGTTAAAGTCTTTTCCATTTCTTTCAGAGAGGACTTGGACAGAAAACTCCAGGCTATAACTGTTTCAAACCTATTGAAGACAAGCTCTAAGCAAGTTGTATTTCTAGGATACATCACTTCAGCTCCTGGATCCAGAGATTACACTGAATTAATAAAAAATGGAAATGTGCAGGTAATGTAAAAATACTACTTCTTTTAGCAGTTAGATATAATATATATTTGAAACATTCAGCTTAGTATTTCAAATTGGTAACTTAGAAATAGACATATAAGAAAATTCGTATGCTTTTTAAAGTCTTCAGCTGCCTGACATGTTATGGAGAAGGTGGAGTTACACAGTGAAAGGACAAGAGGCTATGGACAGCAGTTGCCATGAGGGAAATATCAGTTAGATAGTAGAAGCAAAAAAAACAAAATAACGGTTTAAGGTAGTCAAGCACTAGAACAGGGGCCCAGAGAAGTTACGAAATCTCCATCCTTGGAGATATTAAAAAGTTGGCTGCAACCTGCTTGGAGTTACTTTGAGCATGGGGTTGGGAGTGGGTGATCTCCAGGCATCCCTTCCAGCCTCTAATTCTGCGATTCTTTTGTTTCAAAACTGAGTTGTGCAGTTTGGTTTCCTGCCAGGAGATGTCAAAAATTGTCTGATTTGTCTGTGTCTAAGTGGTTTTTTCATTTCTACTTTATTAAAATGTTTCAGTCAAAACATTTTTCTGCAGTAGGTTTACACATTGGTTCTGTTACTGATTTGAAGCCTGTGCATAAGGAAAGCTTGCCTTATTTGACTTTTTATTTTTTCCTTTCATTCATAGGATATTGACAGTACAGATCGTGACAGATGGTGTAGCTACATTATGTATCGTGGAGTAATAAGGTGTGTTAAAGTGGATCATTTTTTCATTGGTTTTAAATATCTTTATGACAGGCAGTTTTTACACCTTTCTGTAGGTAATTGTAGAAGAGTCTTATATCCCTAAACAATCGCGTATGGATAGATGTATCATGAAGTAATGTGAAACATCAATCTCAGGATTAATTGGTGTATTTCTGAATATAATTTACAAAGATGGTATTACAGGTTTCATCCTTCTGTGTCAAAAGCCTTCAGATCTAATCTGCTTTAATAACATAGAACTACTTTCGTTCAAATCTCTGCCTTTGCAGCTTCATTCTAAAAATGAAGGCTTAGCCCTAATTTGTATGTGACACAGAAGATACAAATTTTGAACTATGATTGTAGGGTTTGTTGATGCAAAATGCTGATCTAATCCAGCCAAGCTTTATGCTGGTTTTAACGGAAATTTTAACTGTGTAAGCCCATATTGAAGCACTTTCTTCTCCTGGGACCTATGCACTCCTTGGTATCTTTTAATACCGAGTTGCTTGTAAATCATTCTCTTGTTGATGTATGTACCAGAATGGAATTCAGCTTATGCTGAATAAACTGCGAATTCTGCAGTGTTCACGGGAGTAAAACCAGTAAATTACATAGCTGTCTTAAGTAACAGTAGTAAGTGAAAAAAAAAAAAAAAGGGCAACAAACCCCCCATTTGCAATCTAATTTTTCCCGTTACTCATTCCATTGATGCTTGAGTTCCTTTCTTGAATTTCATAATCTCTTCATTGAAAAAGGTTGGTGAGCTTATACCAGTATGCATATTCTAAAACTATGATTTCAAAAATAATTTTCTAAATCCAGAACATTTTTAGTTGTCAAACACGCTTTCTCAGTTTTTCTGCTTGTGACATTGTGTTGATGATGCTTGTGCTTATAGAGCACTTTAAGTTTTTTGAAGGTGAGGTTCTCGGAAATGGGATTTATGTTGATAGATTAAATAATAGTTCTTGAAAAACAAAGACATGAATTAAGGATGTGGTGAAATTGCCTTGAGTTATTTCTTCAAACTAACTCTTCTTGTATCTGATAGGTTGGGCTATGCCCGCATATCTCATGCTGGTTTAAGTGATTCAGAAGTCCAGATGGCCAAATTTAGGATCCCAGATGACTTGGATAGCTATGTTGACAATGACAGAATTGTCACTGATCCCAGCCAAGTTCCTGAGGACATCCATTTCAATCCCAGGTCAGTGTGGGATTAAGAAATTAAGGGGATGGTGTACGTAACATCTTGTAAAAGAGAAGTCTAGGAACAAAATTGTTCTCAAAGCAGGAGGCACTGGTGAGCACCAAACTGAGCAAAAGATTAGGAGTCAAGAAGTTCTGATTTGTAATTAATTTTTTGTACTGACTTGGCATGTGCCTTGGGAAAATTAGGCTGCTGTGCTGTAGCATAAATTGAAGGTAATGCTTATTTCACCCAGGTGACTAATGTCTGAGATTGTTTGATAGGCATGTTTGCCAAGTGGTGTGGTGACTCATTTTGTAGGTGATGAGAGATCTCCCATGTTTCTCAGCACTTTTGAGGATCGGGGTCTTAATATACTGTTACTCAGAACACAAAATACAATATGTACATTAAGCGCTCTTTGCCTAAACATTTTAAATCATACTATATAACTGGAGCAAAAATTAAGGAGAATGCCTGAGGCGGTACATTACATATGTCAAGAAGGAAACGGGGGTAGGTTTTTACATGAAAAGTTATTTATGTCTAGAATGCTGTAATTTTTTCCACTGGTGTTGCATAAGGAAGAGAAATAGGGAGAAAGGTATTTATTCTACACTGAGTATCAGTGGAAGAGTGATGAAGTTTGAGATAGATGTTGCCACAGAAAGACAATTTCCAGCAATGCTGTATTTTTCTAACTTACATAATACAGAATATATACATTTCTTATATACACCTAACACATGAGCTTACTCGCTTTTTATTTACCACTCAGCCACTGGCTTCCTGTCTAAACAGGAGTTTGCCCAGTCTTTTCCACATGATGAAACTTGCCTAAAGTTAGCATTCACATTCAGATTTTTCTCAGCTGATTTCAGCACAGAGTATTTTGCTTGTCCTAATTTCTTTTACGTCTGCCTATAAGCAAAAAAAAATATAAAAATCCACCCTTTAGGAATAATTTTGATTTTTTCCAATTACCTACAGTTCTTTTGAAGTACAATGACACTGCTTTTAAATGCTACTTAGCACTGATATGTTGAATAAGTACTATATTTTACTTTTGCAAATCTATTGGCCATAATAGTCAGTAATCAAAACTTTCAGATTTAAATATGGCATGAAAAATTACAATTTTCACCGTTATTTTCAAAAGAAAGATGTGCAATATTAACAATAGGGCTGAGTACTTGGTACTATGAGGGGTTAAATTCTATCTCCACTGAAGTTGGCAGAAAAATCTTAAAGGGCATAGGATTTTACTGGATAAATGCACCGCTCACCTTTGTCAGCTGGAGTTCCATTTACACAGTGCATATGGCATTAGTCCAATGAGTGTAATTAAATGTCTCAATTATACTCAAAGACCTCTAGTTAGATAGCGTACATAGATTATGATTAATATCTAAGTAGGGTTGTGGCCTGTTTCTGAAATAAACCATCTAGAACATTCAGAAGGGTTGTTAATTATACTGTGGTAAGTGTATGATTTAATTGCGTGGGTTAAATCATGTTGTAATGGTTTTGCATTCTTGAATATTTTTCTTAGGTTTGGATCTTACAAAGATGGACATAATTATGAGCATATTCATCACTTTCATATGAGCACTCCGAAATATTTTAAACAGACAAATTAGAATGAGAAAATAACATGGCACTGGAACCAACAAGAAAGGTTTGTTGCTTGAAACTGAACTGGCAGCCAAAAAGCCTACATCGTTTAAGAATGAGCAACTCCCGTGCTGCATAACACCCTGAATGTTGGTGTAATAGTTGGTGACTCTTTTCTTTAATGAGTTGTCGTCGCTGTGAAAGAGGGAAGACGCGTGCTTTTTGATAAACTGGTATCTACCCGGGCTGGATGCCTGCTTTGTACGCAGCAAAGCAAAGGCGGGGACTTGCTTTGGCAATAACTTCCACTTTTTGGAAGGTATCGTATATTGGGCCGTGTCAGAGTTGGATGTATCTGCCCACCTTTGCTTTAGGGTCTGGACGTGACCCCTTTCCTCTACTGGGACCTCACTGGAACAATCACGAGCAAGGAGTTTGATCTGACTTCCACACTTTTTTGATGACTGAAGCAAAGCAAAATAATGTGGTAGTGTAGGCATCCTCTTGATATGTGCTGCACTTTGTAGTCCTGCTGCTATTGCAATGAAAACTTTAGCCTCGGGTTTTTCAAAATGGGACTTAAAAAGTGTATGTTTTTTTTAATTGGGAGATACACAGCAATTATGTGTTTACGTGTGCATTTTTGACTGACTGAAGCAGGGTTTACTACTTCTGCTGTTCCACATTGTGTTCTTAAATGAGTTTTATTAAAACAATTTGCAGTGCTTGATGTTCATAATGCTGGAGAAAAGGCGGTGACTTTTACAGGCTTTGTTTTTTTGACAGGACTGCCATGCTTTTACAAAGGGATGAGTAAAGTACCTCTGAAATAGTCACTGTTATGAGACACTTAATGTGAACACACTGCAGAAGAATTAAAAACAATCATGCTCAACATGACAAGGTTTCTCAGCAGGGAGAAAAGTTGTTTGTAATTTTTATTTAAAATGAACTGTAATAAAACAAAAATGAATTGTTCCTTTGCTAGCACTACGCTTTTTAGTGGGACTAAATAGAAATGGGTCTTTTTTTGATTTAGGCAGTAGATTACCTACTATGTAACACACACATATAACACAGTGTAAAACATTGTGTTTTCTCTGCCTCTCTTGGCAATGTCTTTTTTATTTAACTCCTGATCCTACAATATATGTGCAGAGCTTCTCTTAAACAACGAGGACACTTTCAGTGCTGACCAAAGGAAGTTTCATGCTTGTGAGAAACATGTGAGATGGTTTATTTAAATAAACCTCTCAACTTGGAAACCACATTTGTGATGTGTTAGTACTGTGTGTTTTTCCAGTAATGCCTAAAGCATGCTGTAACTGAAAGGAATAGGACACGTTACAGGAAAGAGGTGAGGGGTGGGTTTTTTTCCTCCCTCATTCTCCACTATGTGCTTTTAAGAACAACTTGAGTATACTCGATTTTATTGTTTCTCTATGTAAGCAAACACAGGATGTGTCTTTACCTGGGGTTTCTTGGTCTGTGGAGTCAGGTAACTGCTGCCATCACTGACTTTGTCACTTTATCCTGGTCCTCTCTCGTTAGGACTGTGGTTTTGAGAGTGAAACGCTTCACTGATCTTTGTGGACTGAGGATATTGGAAAGGCACTTGAGGAATACATAGCTACCACAACTTCATCTCAGATGGTATGAGAAAGCCTGACTTTGTTAGTTACAAATAACCAGAGTTTGTTGAACTAATTTACTTCTCACCTAGGTGTGCTATGTTTGTCTTTACAAGCCCAAAGAAGTCTTAATTAAATATTCCAGTTTAGGTGTTCTTTAGGTAGGATTTGAAATCCTCTAAACTTCCTCTCTGTGTGGCTCTGCAGCAGGACAGAATAAAGTAAGTTCCAGAGTGATGAGAGTGACTTTGTTGCACTTTCAGCAGTTTTCTTCAGCAAACACCAGCAATCCGGGTCTCTCCCTTCTCCCAGCCTGCAGCAGCAGCTGGCACTGGCACCAGCATCGCGCAGCGGCTCTGAGTGTCCTCTCTTCTTTGCAGCGTGCTCTCAGGCCAGCTCTGACCCACATCCAGCCACAGGTTTGCCTTTCCATAGCCTGGATGAAACATAACATTAACTCGCCACATTACTTAACGTTCTCCACAGGCTGACTCTGCAAATACCTTGTCGTGTGAGTAGTTTATTCATCTGAGATGCAGGAAATGATACTCATAAACATAAAAAGCTTGAAAACCCTTATTTTGTTAACAAAAAATAGTATCAGGGTATTTTTTCAAGAAGTCAGGCCCCAAAGCATAACTTCCATAAGAGATCAGACTTTGTGTCATTTCTGGGTGTAATCTTCTAAGTCTATGAGAATATTTGGATGGATTTTCACAGAATTTAGAAATGTTTGCCCCGTTAGAAACATTCACATAGATATTGACAGAATCTAAAGTTTGAGTAGCCTCCTCTTCTGAGAGCATGTGTAATTTAATGTTGGATGGATCCAGAACGCATAATGCCTAGTATCAGGAAACACTATGCAAACGTAATGATTAGCACGTATTTTTTGACATTTGCATTATTTTATCAGAACAACTAAGAAAATTACTACCACGATCTGTATGTGTACTTCTACTACTGTGGTTAGAATTGGGAAGCTAAAACTACACCTTATTTGTCCTTGAATCTGCCCTATATCTGCCCACTTTAGAAAAATGCGCAGTACATCTCAGTCGCAATCACTGTGTTTCAAACTATGAGAGAAATGTGCTAGAACAGGTCCTGCTGCAGGGGCATGTGACTAATCTTGTTGTTTTCTAATCATACTCTCTTCATCTCAGCTTTCATAAGGTGGTATGTTATGAAAGAAGTAGTTTGTGGATATCATTAACTATGCGTTCAGATACAGCATGTAAAACATAAAATGTCTGAAATAGACAATATTTTCTAAAGGTTTGAACTTTCCCTGGTGGTAAAAAGTATAGATTATTTATATATGACTTCTAAATAATATCTACTCTGATGTACTTCTGTTTCCATCCTCTCTGACGTTCTGTGCAGGGGAATATACAGGAAGAGACAGCAGTACATCAGGAGCTTCCCAGTGTGTATCTCAGAATTAAGAAAGGAGGACTCTCGGTAACATGTAAGCAAGGAACTTCTGAGAGTTATTGTACTGGATTCTTCAGCAGGGTGGAGACTCAAGTCTCCTCTTACATATATTCCTGTTTTGGGGCCTTAACTCAGGCATTTCTATGTGTATTTTAAGCTCAGCTTCAGGAGCAGAGGCTCCAGTGTTGTCACAGAGCACTCTGAAACCTGGGAGCTGCAGTTCAAACCTCATGGACTAAGAAGGACCTGAATTTTTTACTTCCCATTTTCAAAAAGGGATGTCGCAGCTACAAGCTTATTAAACAAAAGTGGGACACAGCCTTTGGTTTTGAACTGGAGTTGAGGTCACTGAAACAAGTTGGGTGCAGCTTAAGTGACCGGCTCCCCCATGTCTCGCTGAAACAGAACATGGGGAAAATTTGGGGTCCTCTACTGACAGCGAAGGAGCTTCGTGGCCCCAGTCAAAGGTGCTGGTTGTTTTGATGCACCTTCAGGGTTCAGGCAGAAATTCTCAGCTGCTCCCTTAAGCTTGGCTGCTTAGAGCTTCCTAATTATGAATTAAGCAGATTTTTTTAAAAAAATTTCAAACCGAAGCTGAAAAAACACCTATAAATCCAACTTAAGGACTTAAATATGAGCTACCAACAGCCCTGAAACGTGTGTTTTTGTTTTTGTTTTTGTTTTTTTTCTCATGGATGTAAAATTATGTTTGTTTGCAGTGTGCTGCAAAAGGACCCTCAGGGTCAGAGCCATACGTCTGTCGCACACCTTTTTACTTAAACAAGGAGCATAGTATGAGTCCGTGCAACAAGGCAATTAACATGAGCTGAATTACTTAACAAGGAGTGGTTTGAGAGCAGTTAGCTAATCTGCAGCTGCGACTTTCTGCCACCTGAGGTCCTCTTTTATCCCCGATCAGTACTGTTCTGCTGGTGCCAGGCAGGAATAACGTACAGTTGAGGTGTTTCCTTGTAACTCTGAGGGTGAAAGATCTTTTCAGAGCATTACACAGAGCTGTTTGTATTGACTTGGGTATCAGTTACTTTTTCATATCTGCAAATGATTTGGAACTGCGATTGCTGGGCTTCTGGTGGACATTTTGTTTCTTTCCTTACAATGCCCTGGACTGTGCTTTGTTGCTGTTCTATCTGCTTTGGTCGTGTTCAGCAAATTCTGCTTCACTAATGTTTTTTTTTATTTTCAATACGATTTTCCTCCCCCTCTGACTTGCAAAACATGTAAAGCTTTGGGTGGCAGAGCACTGGAACAGGCTGGCTAGAGGGGTGGTGGAGTCTCCTTCTCTAGAGACATTCAAAACCCGCCTGGACAAGTTCCTGTGCAACCTGCTCTGGGTGGAAATGCTTTGGCAGGGGGGTTGGACTAAATGATCTCCAGAGGTCTCTTCCAACCCCATGTGATTCTGTGATTCTGCTGCCTAAAATTAACTTTCAAGCTTGTTTCTGAGCAAAGCGAGATGAACATAGGTATCTGAGAGATGCAGTGGCTTTAACAATTTGGAGTCTGATACCCTTTGGAAAAGGAGGGGGATCCTCTTTCTCAAAGATGTTCCTACACTATGTTTCTGATAGTGAAGAAGATAAAACTAAGTAAATGGCTCCCCTTTTTTGTGTTAGCCAGTCTCTTTCACAGTCTATGGTGATTTTTTTTATGTTTGCCATTTTAGCTACCAGTTAAAAAGAGCAATGCTGTGACCATCTTTCTCCTTGAAATAAAAAAAATAATATAAATGTATACAGTGTTAAGTGTGTAAATTGGCTGATATATTTCCTGCTTCTCTGCAGTTCTTGGTTTATTATTCCTCTCCCCCATGTTGATGGGAGCATTTGCACATAGGTACAGTGAGACAGATCAGGATATTCATCCAGCTCGGAAAACAAACAAACAAATGAAAAAGACCAAAAAGAGTCTTGAGAGTTTCTTGGGATTTTTTAGGCTTTTTGGGGATGATGGGGGAAGTCTTGCCCTTTGATCTACCTTGCCATCTAACTGCCCACATGGTTGCGTTGGCACGAGAGGAAGGATGCCAGGAGGGCTGGGATTGAGAGGGAAAGGCTGGAACTGCTTTAAGCTGTCTCTGTCCTTGAGACAACGCTTGGTCACCCGTGATGTGCTCTCTGTGAAGTGAAGTGTGTCTCTGTTTTGTAAACTCGGGCTTCAGAAAGAAAATACAGGCGTGATTTGGTAACCTCTGCCAGCCTGGGGGCTTGGGCAGGAGTTTGGAACTGGTGGTAACAAAGGGGATATTGATACCTTCTGGAGGTTGGGTCCCAAGGTGCATGTTGTAATGGGCCTTCTGCTCCTGGGGCAGGCCTTTTCTGGCTGAAGCGTACCTTGCACAAAACAAAGTCTCTTTTGTGTTTCCCTATGGATTTCTTTGCGGATGTAGTTTTTGAAGGGTCAGAGATTGTACCTGTGCATTCAGCTATTCAAAAATATTGTGAACTTTTGTTTGTCAGACCTACAGCGTTGTTTGCTCTACACTTACGGATGGAGGTAGTTACAGAAGGTAGAGTCTAAGGAAAGATTTGTAAGGCCGAGTAGTATCTTTGATTTTAGACGAACATAAATGGTTTTTTTCACCCAACACAACACAACCCCAACCTTTCTGACTTCAGATACAACCAGACAGGGTTTCTCTGTGCCACCATTCTTTAGATCTATATCCCTTTACAGCTACCTAGGGCACGGGAGCAGATTTCTTCTTGTATCCGTTTTCATTCCAAACTAGCAGTCTGTGTGCTTTTTATGGTCAGTGTGAACAAACAGGCACCCCTAAAGGAATTGTTCCTCTCAGTCCAGAATTAGATCAGATGAATTGCGACTCCGTGGTGCCCCTACTGGGAATAAGAGTTTGGGATGACAGGCACAGGCACGAATGGACTGCCCGAGAAGCAATACCTACCTTGTACTGCTTTATGATAGAATTACTTTTTCTTTTTTTTTTGAAGGTGGTACACAATTGCTAAGGTAAAGATGGTGCAGAAAAGAAAATATCAGAGAGAGAGGCGGGAAGTTCTACAGGAATAATTTCGAGGAGTTAGCGAAACAAGTAAGAATTTCAAATAATGAGGCCTTTCGTTGCTCTGATGGGCAGGGTCAGAAACCACCCCACAGCGGGTGTGGGAGCAGTTAATTCAGGACTGTTGCATTGCTCGAGAGAGACAAATACCCCAAATCTGGCACTTCTTTGGCCTCGACTTTCTTTTAACTTAACCTCTTAGAGGAATTCTGTTATTTTTTTTTTCCCCTATGGGTGACTTCTGTCTTAATACAGCCCCTCCTCATCCTCCCGCAGGGCAAGGGCGGGTCGTTATCCCTCACAGGGCGCCAAGCGCCGAGGCTGGGGACCGAGGCTGACGACCATCTCCTGAGGGCCTAGGCGGGGATGCCATGCTGCCGCCGGTGCCCGCGCTGAGGGGCCGCAACACCGGGGCCTGCCCCCGGGGGCAGCGGGGCGCTTCCCTTGCCGGCCTGCCCCTCGCCCTCCGTCCCTCCCTCCGCGGGGCGGCTCAGCCCCGGAGGCCCCGCCCTCTTCTCCGCTCCTCCAATGGTATCCGGGCGTGGGCGCGGCCCTGGGCTTCCGTAGCCAATGGGAGCCACGGGTGACACAAAGTGGTGTTCCTTGCACGCGCTTTCAAGGCCAGGGGAAACTGGCAGCGGCAAAGCTCAGTCAGAGCGAAGGGGGGCGGGGTCGGCTGGGCCTTGGAGCCAATAGGAGGCCGGAGGGCGGCGCGGGGCAGGCCGAGGGTGACTGGCAGGAGGTTCCCGCAGTAGGAGAGCGGGACGCGCGGCCTCCGGGGGCAGCCCGAGCCAATGGGCGCGGCGGGTGGGGGGGGGGGGAGGCGTCCGTACTTGGGCTCCGTGATTGGGAGCGGGGCAGCGGCAGCCGGGCCGGGCCGGGCGGTGTGT
>JAHREE010000278.1:6158319-6205658 GCA_033628505.1 Tringa tobata | reverse complement strand
AAAGTTATTTTAAAACTGTTTTCTTTTTATTTTTAAATTGTATATGATCGTGACTAATGGACTAACCCAGACTTTTACACTTAACATCAAGTGTTAATGATAAACTGCAGCCAAGGTTTAAATTCCATGATATCAGGTTGGCTCTGGCATATCTGTCCAGATTCTGGATTTGCAATTACTTTACTCAGATTTATTTTTATTTTTTTTTTTTAGCCACTACATTCTGAATTCTTGCAAAGTATTTGGTGCCATTTGGAATTTCCATTGCTTCCATCCTTGCTAAAGATAAGCTTACATCTGCATGAAAAATAACATAATGAACAAACTGCACACACTAGTTTGACATACACCTCTTGAAGTCTTAGCAAACATTCCAGCACATCTCTTTTCCGTATTCACGGAGCAAGCGGGTTTCCTTCTTCTGATCCCAGGTCAATAAATTGTGGGGTACTTGTATGTATACATATATTATGTGTATATATATATACACACAGATCCCTGGGGTAGCAGGCTGAGTGTGGGGCTCAGGCAGGCACTGTGTACCCCGACGTGGAAGTTGGGCAGGGGGAGAGCATCTTCCCGGAGCGCGCAGTTGCAGCCAGATGTTGAATCACTTGCTTGTCTGGTCTTGGCTACGCCATTCTCCCTTTGCGAATTTTCAAGATGGTGTTATTTGAGCACAGGACATATTTTTGAAGAAACAAAATCCAAAAATTAATATTTTTTCACCTTTTCAAGGTTTTTTCAAGATTTTCCTTGCAATATAGATACAGCAAACACAGTGACCTGAGCTGTAATTTAACTTCCCTAATTCATTGGCTACTGCTCACGTTTACTTTATAACAGTTGCAGAAGCCTGGTTTTGGTTTTGGATAATATCCCTGCTTTGCAAGCTTCCCCTGTGGAAGAGAGAAAACTTTGGACTCTGGTCCTCGGTATTCCTATGGATAAACCAGTCTTTGTGGAACCAAGGTGTGACGCTTGTTGTGTAAGAGCTGTAAAATTTATTTGTGTAACCCCTCTGAGTCCATCAGAATTACATAACCTACTTTTGAAGTAACAGCTTAAAATTGTAAGGATATTTCCAGTGGATGTGTGAAACACACTGGTATGAATGATGTGTTTTGAAGTGCCTAGGAATGTTTTATTTCAAAGATGATACCTAATATACGTATAATCCTAATTAAAAAAAAATTTTCTATTGTTTTTAAGAGTGCTATCTAAAACTATTGTTTAGTGTTAGTTTAGAATAAAATATTTGCTCAGTGTTCTCAGCTTGTTGTCTCCAGGTATAAGTGGTTTCTCTAAAGACCCATGTTCTTTGCAGATTTTAGGCTGAGCAACAAGGGAAATTTTAAAATTCAAATTCCAGAAAGCTTAGTCTGGTCTGACAGGTAACAAAATAGGTCTTACCTTTTAATCTTGCCCTTCTCAGAATGGCTTTTGTATGGTGTGTCCTGCTGTCCCCCCCCCTTTACGTTGAATTGAAGGTTGGCTAAGAGACTCAGGGATGTTTTTTTTGCCTGAAAGGTTCTGCTTAGTATCATTTGACTAGCAAAAATGGAACTTAATTGAGCACTTAATGCAGGAGAAAATCTTGGAACCGGGTTCAGGATGCAAGATCTTGTTATCATATCTTGGTAAGAAGATTTGGATTCTCTTTGACTTCATATGGATAAGTATATCTAAAGTTGGAAATTGAATTGCTGTGCTGGTGGATTGGGGACAATACATTAAGACATAGGTAGCAATTAGTGAAATGATACTCTGTAGCAAACAAATGAAATGTAAGATTCCTAAAGGTATCTTTTGCGTTTTTTTTTTTTTTATTCACTGTGACAAGAGAATTCTATAACAATGTGTATGACAAGTAGAATTACAGCAGGCAGTTCCTTCAGATCCACTTTTTAACTTCATAGCAGTGTGGTTCACTGATGTGGGGATCTGATATTTAATGATGACTTCTGTTTATCCTTCGATTTTGGGTCATCTTCGGTGTATTTTGACAGCATTCATTTGAAATGGTAGGAATGGAAATGTAGGAATTATTTTTTTGACCTCACTTGTATGTTGTACAAGCATCAGCTGCTGAGAAAAGCCAAATTAAATGTCTTATCAGAAATGCTCTAATGCATTAACTGGGCAGTGACACTGGGCACATCCAGCTTTTCATGTACAGAAGAATTTTGCTTGAAATACTTTGCTTATTATATAGTACATGTCTCTATTTAATTAGAGTGGTTTTGCACGCAAGTTCTAGTGGGATAGATAATTTACTTTTCGTTTAAATGGAAACATTGTATAGTAGTTGGCTGTCTTTGATCCCTGTCAGCTGGTCTCTGTCCAGCTTCTGAGCTTCTCCTTGGTTTGTGTGTTCTCTGGCTGCATCACAGTTGATCTTTTTTGTAAATTACTTATTTTCTAGTCTTGTCCTCGACACACTTCTAGCAAAAATAGGGGATTTAAGAGAATAGGGAAAAATTAGTTTGTCACTTTTTTGCAACTGAAGCAAAGTCAAGTGTTTTATTTTTGGAGCATGGAAGCAAAGTTAACATCTATGTTACGGCTTCTTTTATGAAGTGTCAGAATATTTTATTTTTGGTTTTATTGGCTGTGGTCTTAACAGCTGCTGTATTGTGACGTTTGGTTCATTATACAAAAGTCATGTTTCAACTGTGTGAGTGTATTCCAGTAACTTAGTTTTGCAAGGAAATTAGTATAAAGGCAAGTATATGTGTTTTTTTTTTTTAAAAAAAAATAGCATTTTTAGTAATGATTTTAGAATGTTACATAGTACTTAAATTGGTTTTGGAATAGATGGAACAGAAGGACTCGGTAGCGTGGAAATTATAATGGTTCCCAATTTAAAGGGTAAAAGTTGTAAATATTTATTTTTTTTTTACTTTTTTAATATAATTTTGTATTTAGCTGTAGTTCTGTTTTGCTGAGGGTCACCCATGGCTTAAGAAAAACATATACGTAGGTTATCTTTTGCAGATTTAATTTACTGATTCCACTCGATGTTGCAAATGTTGATGCTGAAAACGTGTTGCGATGGCTTTTATTTCATAGTTGTGTGGTGATTTTATTAAATGTCCAGAACACCTGAAAATCTTGTATTGCTACAGCTGGAAACCAGAGAGTTTAAAACTTTTTCTTTTTTTTTTTTCCTCTCTAGATTTTCAACTGAATTCTCACCTATCAACACTGGCAAATATTCACAAGATTTACCACACCCTCAATAGGCTGGTAATGACTTGCCATTTTCTCTCAGCAGAATAGCCAGGACTTTAGTCCAGAATGTTTTGGGATTGAAATCATTAAGTGATTACACTTTAAAAAAACCAAACAAACCTGTCACCGCTTTTTTGTATGAGAGGCTGTTGGTTTTGAATCCGTTAAAGAGATAAGCAGTGTTAGGAAAAGGTGAAAGATTATACTCCAGGGGTCAGAGCAGAGTTTGAGCACTCTCCTCTCCAACCTTGGGTTTAGATGTTGACTCCACAGGAGAAGCTTTCCTAGATATATCAAATAATGGTAATCATCATCGTTATCCAATTTCTTACAGTTCTTGTGGAAAACATATTGAATGAGCAAGCTCTCCTCTTAGGACCATGCCAAGAGTGAAAGAGGATTTTTTTTTTGAAGACTGTCTCTGCTTGTTTGCTGTGCTTTTGCATTTGTTGTGTTGCAGCCATAGCTAGAGATGCCAATATGGCATAGTGGAAAAGACGCTGCCTAAAAACGGGGGTAACTCATTTCCAAGATTTCAGTTGGTTTTTAATCAGTTTTCTTTAGAACACGTATATGCGTTTATCCTTAAGAAAAGCCATTTCTGTGGTAAATGGTAAATTCAGTATTTCTAGTGCTGCATCTGTTATTGGCATTGTTCAATACAACAATGCAAAATTCCCCATCCAATGGATAGTTATTTCCATTCTTGAAACATAGTTTTATTATGGCTTTGATAATTTGAAAAAATATTTTTGATTTTTTTTCTATTTAAAGAACATCCTTGAGCTTTTAAGATAAATTTGCAAGGGTCACTTTTTACATAAATATGAACTGAAAACACAAAGGCTTTGCAGTTTTAGCTAGGTGATCCTTAAGTAATTAAGATTAATATTGATATCAAATAAAGGTTAAAATAATTACTGAACAAAGAAGGTCAACATCTTGTTTAACTGTATCATAATTACTCTCTTGCAGAATCTGACCGAGGACGTTGGTCAAGACGATCGCCAGACAGGTATTTAATAGGGATGTAGCAGAAATAGATTGAAACAATTTAAACATGCTTCATCAAAGAAGTCTCCTTAATGTCACAGCAAATTATATTTTAGAAAGCTAAAGGAGATTCAGAAAACAAGTGCCAGGATTTTTTAAAGTTATCTTCACAATTGATGCTCGTGCCATTTGTGAAGGACTCGCACAGGTTTCGGCACTATCTGTTGTTTCACTGTTTCTTAGCGTAAGTACTTTAGAAGACTTCATGAAAGGTTTCTCTCACTCCTTGGACTCAACCCTTTAGGCTCGCAGAACATCCGTGTTCTTATGGTGTTTTGAGAGAGCGTTGGTGAGAACCGAGCAGAAGCAAGAGCTCTGGTGGCTGTTGTGGTGCCTGTGACCGAGTGTAAATGCTGTGCTCCAAACAACCCAGCTTTTTCTTTCAGTGCTTTTGATGCAGGTTCTTCCCATTCCTTGTGCAGATTTTCAGTCATTGTCCACGGGCTATTTCTTAGTCCGGATCTGTTTTCTGTTCAATAAAATGTCATCGTTTCTCGAGGCCTTCATCTCAAGTGTCTGGTACTAGCTTGCTGCCATCCTTGATTCATCAGCAGTTGTGCTTTGTGACTTGATGTCTCCCAACATTTGTTACCTCCTTTTGCGCTTGTTACTTGTGAGCTGGCGTCTTCCTTGATTTCTTTTTCTTCCTTCCTTTCTGTGTTTCAGGCATGATACCTAAGAAGGAAGGAAAATAACTTACTGGCTTCAAGCCCTGATCGCTCAGCAGAACTGTTCTTTAAAACTGACCCTATCTGTCCTACCATCTGCCTCAAAGTTTTTTTTTTTTTTCCTCTATCCTGAGGTGCTGGCTGCTTTTGCTGATGTTACCTTGAGCGCTTAAGAAAGCAGGGAGAGCTGTCAGCTCCTCCTGGAGATTTCTGGGATGTGCTTATAAATCTAGCACACTCTTAGCCTAGAGCAATGAAAAGAGATGCGCAGGACTGCGTTGTTTCGGATGGGACAGAGCTCGCTTAGGGCTTATGTACCCTGCTCCATACTGTGACAGGTGACTTCGTTTCATAGTTGAACTACCTTACCCTAGCCACAAAGGGCTCCTGTCAAATATTTTCCTTCAGTGTGGTCAGTGGTTTGCTACTTGAAATTAGCTGATCGTGTAAACAAAACACCTCTGCAAAAGAGGTTGAGGCAGGTAATTCAAGACAGAGCTTTTATTTTCTGTGTGTTTGAACTGATGTCTTCTCCCATCTTCTGATGGACACTTGAAATTTTCCCCTTTGTGATCCAGATGCTCAAAACTAAACACAGACACATACTGATTTCATGTATGAAAATACATTCCATAATCTTGTTTTACTTTTAATCACAAAAAGCTGTTGTGAAGCGTTGAGATAGTTCCCTTCTGTCGCTAATCAATCAGTAAGAGCAGGCGTGCTTGAAGTATCTTATCTCTTGCCTAGAACTTCTGCCATAAAGCTCACTGCAAGAAATTAGCCTCAGTGCTCTTACTATCTCTGTGGGAAGGTGTTTGAGCATGTTACTGGTTTTGATGAACTGCTTTATACTGACAGACACTCATGGTTATCCTATTGCCTGCATTGTGGTGTTCGAATTAAGCTGTTTCAAAAGCTTAGACATGCCCATCAAATGAGTTTGGGCACAAAATCCCAGTAAAGAGTGTAATTTTTCACAATAGTTGTAAAAGAACCTCTCAAACCAGAAACAAATATGAAATGAGAACTGAAAGCAGAGATTGGTCCTGGCAGCCTCCTCACCTTCAGATTTCTTATGCTTCTGCCCTGTTTTATGTCTCCTTGTAGAAGAAGATGGAGCCTCAACGTTTGCATAACTTCCAGGCAAATTCAGTTGAAATGTGTGCTTGGTTTTCCTCATATGAGGACAAATAGACATGCAAGGAGCTATTTTGGCCATCATGAGCATAGTACAGCGAAGTCTCCCATGTCCATTTTGTAGGGGACTTGACACTTCTGAAACATCTTACTGGAGAGCCTTGTGTACATCTAAAAAAGATTACTTTTGCAAATTGTTTGATTTCAATGTGTTTAAGTTTTTGGAACTTGTGTTTTCCAGTATTACTGACTGCATAGTAAGAAGTGTCAAAACCTATTAATTTTATTATGCAGTTTATAGAACTGCATAGATGCTGTGAATTTGAGATTCTATATCCAGAACTCATTTGAAAGTCATGTTAATAACTCTGTTGCAAAAGATTCTTTGAGTGTCACCAAACCCACCTAAAGATGATTTTTTTTTTAGTTTTTAGATTTTTTTATTTTGTATTTTTTTTATTTTATGGGTTGTTTTTTTTTACATTCTGAATCTTTGGGAACAAGCTTTATCCTTCAAGATTACTATTTGTTTTCTGACCTAACTATCCTGGTTAACATTACGACATTGTGGGCCTTGCTTTTGAGGTGACTTAATAAATGCATATCTAAATTTGGTTGAAATTTCTAAAAGCTATTTAAAATTATTTCAATTTCAGGTTAATATTTATAATGGGTTTTAAATGCATATTACATTTATTTCAAATATTACACTTATTTCAAAGCAGTTGTTTCTGACCTAACAATAAATGTACTAGACAGCTAAATTATTTTAAGCAAATTATGTTTTTTTCTATGTATTAGCCAGATTTCTTTTCTGGAGCCAGACCTTAAATATCTAAGAGCTAGAGGGTGGCAGGTTCAAAATTCCTTCAGTGATTTGGGAGCTCACATGGACCTCACTTCAAAATTCCAGTCACCTGTAATCGTTACAGCCTCATAAAATGTGTTAGCATTCAGTGTGCATATATATCTGAATGATAAAGTAGGCTGTAAATGTGTGATGGTCCTTTGCCCTTTCAGCTGTTTGTAGGGGTAAGAAAAGCAGGCATTCAGGTTCTATAAACAATTTCTTTTTCTTCTAGTATGTATACGCATTAACTTGGAAAACTCTCTCTCTAGAATTTGAAACAATAGTTGTTTTTGTATAATGACTACAAATGTAGCAACTTGTTAATAGCTTAAAGTCATGATTTGGTGACTGATTTACCTACCAAATTGTGACGGACTTACCTATCCAGACTAAAATGTCTTTAAAGTACACTTAAAGACACTGTTGTCACTTGGCTCGTTTATAAGAAGGAGGCCGTGTCTTCAACAAAAACAAGGCCTCATTGCTGTTCTTCAAGGTTGCGTGTGGGGGGGGAAATTACTTTCGCCTCTACTGTAATTTTTTTGTTGTTTTAGAGAAGAAAACACACTTGAGACTAAAGCAATTCCGTAGTGTGGAATTCAAGATAGAGAAGATGATTTTTCCCTTTACAACAAGATTGCAAGTCGTTTGATGTTTTGATGAGTGTCTCGGTTTTCTCATCTTGTATCTGTAAAATGGTGATTGTTAACTGTGCTTGTGGTGGTCTCGTTGCATCATTAAGCGAGCAGCTGTATCTTTCCAATTGCTTCAGTATTCACAGTTTCTAATTATTTTTTCCTTTGAAACATCCCTCTACTTAAGCATCAGAGGAGCAGGACTATTCACAGGCGTTATCTAGAGAGAAGCTGAAAATTACATGTCTGGAAATCACTTCTGTAGGGACACAGCTTATAGAATTCTTATTTATTGACCTCTGTTTTTTCTTTTTTGTTTGTTCTGCTTTTGTTGCTATTCTAGGAGTGTCCCTCCCTTGTGGTGATTATCTTGCATATTGTTTTAAATTTCTCAGGGTGAATTTTAGCTCTTGAGCTGCTATTTCCCTTTAGTAGCTTTGTCTCCTGCAAATTTGGAAGTACTGAATAGGACGTTTGGCAAACAACATTTATACTCGGCAGGCTTTTGGCTGATGGTGGCCTATTCATCAGCCATTTGGAGGCTCTACCTTGCAAATGCTAGCTTCAAGTATCAAAAAAACAGTGAGAACTAGGAGGGTTCTGCCAGTCTTGAGTTGAGACCCAGGAGTAAGAAACTTTGAAGATAATCACATCAGAGAAGCTGCGCTTGGTAAGTAAAGTTCCTGTCAAACTTTGCATGAAGTCAGAGGGAGCAGCATGTTGTTTGCAGATGATCAGACCTTTCAGAAGTGTAATTAGTTGTGAAAGGCTAGACCTAGAAATTACATTCAGAATTAGAAAGCTCTGTGTAGCGAAGGTAGATATAAAAAATAAAAATATTCTGCTGGTTTAACTTTGAGAGTGTTAGAGGGAAATTACAACTGCCCTTCAAATTCAATATATGATTCTGGTAACAAAAGGAAATGCTTTTAAAGTAACATTCTTATACTGCGTTTTTAAGTAGTTTAGAGATCGTTCAGTGGTTAAAACATAGTGAAGGCTTGGTCCAAACCTCAGTTATTAAGAAGTTAAATCTCTGAAGGCATGTACGATATATTTGTCCACCTGGTGTCTGTGTGTATTTGTGTGTGAGGAGGGTGTATGTGTGCATTTAATAGCTACTTCCCAGTTTCTGAGCTGTGTCTTTTCTTCCCTTTTCTGTCAATTTGAGAGCTGCAACTGGATACATTCAAACCAAGAAAAGGGTACAAGTTTATCATATGAGTCACTGAAGAAATTGAGTTATGGTGAAATCTATTACCAATTTAAGCCATCAAAACAAGTTCAGCAATCTTCCTAAAAATGTCCTATCATTTGTTGAGGAAAAGACTTCAAGCAGGAATTCTTGGGTTAAATTCTTTGGTTTGTATGGGTTGCAGATCTGACAAAATTATTTTCCTTTTCTGTAACTGTTTTATTTTTACTTTATTTTTTTCTTTTGCTCTGCTTCTCTTTTCACAGAGGCCTTGCATTTTTCTTTTCCCAATCAAATAACCAATAAACTGGACAAACCTGGGGTGGGGGGCTGTTGGTGTTTTTTCTTGCATTTTACCAGCATCCAATGCCTGTGGCCATCATAAATGGAGACTTTAATTTAATAGAAAGGCATTTAAAAACAATCAAATTGCTCTCTAAGGAATGAGATATCTACAGGTTGTACTCAAGTACATACATACTTCCCAGAACAAGGGGTTCATTAGCACACGTTTTCATTTATTAAGTTTAGTGTGTGTTTGAGTCTGTTGGCTGTCTATAGCCATTTGTTAAGTTCTGCTGTCATCTTAAGTGTTTTTAGTTTGTGTAGGCTTTCAAAAAATACTTGCTGGCAGAGTCTTCAGAAACTTCATCTAAAAAACCATAAAGCATCACACTTTCAGTAACTTAGGGTTGTTCCCAGTTTTGTGGTATCGTTAATTTGCAGCCATAATCAGATGGAACAAATGGCATTCAGCAGGTCAGGTTCCTTAATTTCTTTAATCCAAGTAGTAAAGTGCATCAGGTGTTTTCGATGTGAATTTTTTTACGGTCTCTGGCTTATCTGTTTCAATTACATCTGATAGTGGTGTGAAGAAGATAAACATTCTTAATCTCCTTTTGTAACTTATTCTGAACAACGCTTCTAGAATTATTTTCTTCTGACACAGCCATTATGATTTTTTTTTGATGTGTTAGTAGTTTATGGAGTATAATGCTTGGAAATTTTTTTAATAACTAGTTAAATTATAATTTGAATTTAGAATACTCTTAAAACCTTCTTTCTCAAAGATAGTATAGGTATGGCCATACTTTTCCTGGGGAGGATGCTGGGGTGGGGGAGCTTTAGGGTTTGAAAAAAAATTAAAAAAAAAGAAAAAGGAATAGATAGGAAGAATTTTTGAATTGGCAAGAATATTTCTTGAACTAGAGAGATTAATTTTCCTAATAGAAATGAATATAAAGCTAAGACCAAAGCAGGCATACTAAATGCAAAAGCTTTATTAATTGAAACCAAATTAATTCACCTTGATGTAGAAACTGGTTTGAACATCTTACCTAATACTAGAAAAATCCATACTTTCATATGCATAATAGTTTCAGTGCATGTTTAAAATAAAGTACATGTAGCAAAGCCTGTGGGGCTGTAAGGTTCCTTACATGTGTTTCTCCTATAACAGGAGAGAGACTTTCAAAGATACGAAGAATAGGTAAGCAAAAGATTACTGTTAGTATTTGTTGGGTTGGGCCTCTGAATATCAGTCTGCTCCTTTGGTGTCAAAAAGTAGTCAAAGTTTTATTGCTTGCTTCTGTGCTGTGGTTTAAATTAAAGATGTTGTGGGCATCTTAATAAGGCAAAGCTAAACTTGGATGCTGTTGAAACTAAGAGAAGGTAGCTTAGGCATGCTGGAGTTCTTCATGTTTTCTTGCAAGTTTCTTTGGCATCGCTTTGTGTCTTGATTTTTATACCTCACCTCTCTCTTCCTTTCCTTTTAAAATTCTCTGCGTAACACCTAGAGCTTTGATAGCTCTTTGAGCTGCTCTTATACACACCTTTCTCAGGTGTCCATGTGGTCTTCAGTATATGAAAGTAGGACAAAATTTTGCTTGGGGTGTTAGCCTACTGTTTTCATGAGACAGCAAAGGCAATTTAATGACTTGCTGTGGTCAGAAGGGCTGGTCCTGTGGTCTTTCTTGTGCTAATGTACAGAAAGTTGTTATTCTTTTTTTGCTTGGGTTAATTATCTACAGGTTTGCTGAGCTGGATTGGCACACTGAAGAGTCACCAGAGACATAGGAGTATGTAGCTGAGAGAAGGGGAGGGAAAGACTGCCGCTTGATTGGTGTCAGTTTCTTGAATTGGCTGTTCCCTGCTTGAGGACCTCATTCTTTGAGAGCTATCCAGTCCAAATGATACAGCTAGCCACTTATTTTTTCCCCTAGTGGTTGCTGAATGTCTCTTCCTTCCCCCTCCCCCCTCAAAAGAAAGAAAATGAATGAAAAACCGAAAGGAAAAACAAACAAAACCTTTCCTACCCCTTGCTCTCTGTATCACAAAAAACTTGGGGCTTCAAAATATAAAGGCTCAGTTTTCTAGAGATAGGTGCTCTAGTTTTTGAGTCACATCCGTATTTAAAAAACTAATGAACAACTCTCAGAAGTTCTGATATGAATAAATGACTAAAAATAAGGATGCCTTTTTTGAGGCCTTGAATACTTCTTCAGGATAGTCTCAGTTCTTGCCTTTCGTTAGACTGCAGTAGCACTACTGTATATTTTGGTATGGTACTTTTGGCCTGAACTGAAATCTGGTCACAGAGCACCGTGTAAAAGTGAGATGGATTTTGCTGTTGAAAGGAGACCGTTTCTTTTGTGATTTTTATATCCACTAACTTCCTCCCTTCCCTTCCCTTTGTAATATGCCTATTAGTGGACACAGTTTGACTGGTCTGCAAGAGTTTCATTTCTTGTACTGGTGTTTTTAATTCCCTCTGTAGGAAGTCTCCGGTCTTGCAGTTCATCAGACTGCTTTAGTAAAGTGATGCCTCCAAGGAAAAAGAGGAGACCTGCAGCAGGAGATGATTTATCTGCTAAGAAAAGTAGACATGATGGGTATGTCATCTTACTGTGAGCTAAGCCTGATGGAATATCTAAAGTTGAATAGCTGATATGATCGTGTTTTAAATACTAATGGAAATGGTATTCAAATTTGCTTGGTTTCTCAATGTGGAACCATAGCCTGTGGTTGAACTGGGGGATATTGATAAGCACATCTAGGTTCAGTTTGCATCTCACCTTTTTCTAGGCATACAAGAAGCTTGTAGGGAACTTCCCCTTGCTTTAGTTAGCCAGCTGTCAAAAGAGACACACTTGTTTGTTCAGAAACAACTTCTAAGAAATACAGTAATACCTCTCTGTATACATGCATAAGACCTGGATTGGGCATTCTCAGTCTGCAGCCTGACAGAAAAGCAAGTATAGTTGTACTGGAAGTCCTGCTACTCTCTGCCTGTCACGTTATGGTTCGATGCTGGTCACGTAAGGGGAAGGTGAAGATTGTCCAGGCAAGGTGATGGCCAGTGGTGGAGCGGTGATTGAGGTGTGATGCTCAGCTTCCCTCTGGGCAACAGGAGCACAAGGGGGTTATAACTGCCTGCACAAGCAGTGTGTTCTTTCAGCATAGGTGCTGCATAGCTGGGAGTTCTGTGAGCGTTGGATTTTCAGTGTGTGTATGTTCAGTCAGCCTCAGTCATTCAGAAATCATGGATTTTTCAAGGTAGCTGCTATTTATCTGTGTTAAATGGAGAACTTGTGGGAGTACAGGACTGTACGCTCCTGCATGCTAGATGCAGGACTGTCCTGATGTTGGAGGGTGACGTATACAGCCAGAAAGTTTGATTGCCACTGTGTCAGTCAGTAGAATATGAACTCAGGGTGAATCTTCAATTCATGTATTACCGGTGACTCAGAAAACACAGGATTTCATAACACGTATCTTCAGGAAGGTAAAAAAGATTCATTTCTCTCCTAACTGTCAGCCTGAAATCAGGCTGGGTGCTTTCTTTTTTTATTCTCTAGCACGAGTAAGAAAAATGCTGGTAGCCAAATTAAGCCTTTGGTTATGCCTCTGTAACTCCATTGTGTTTAATAGGGTTGCACAACTGTAGCTGCACTGGAATTTATTGAATGATCTGTTGATGCAGAAGAAGAAAGAGATTTCAACTCTCCCTTTCATTGCTTTGCATACATAACACTAGCAAGAACAAAAAAGCAGTACGTGTTCCTAATATTTTTTTGTTGCTTTTCAGAAAAAATAAAATATAAAAGCTAAATAGTTGACAGAGGACATTACAGCTTATTAAAAATTCTGCATACAATGTGGAAGTGAAATGAGGACAGAGTGTTTCTAGCATCTAAGCAGAGAGGTTCACGAAATTTGACTCTACCTCATTTTGCCAAGACACTGATGGTAAAAACAACACAAAACCCCTAGAAAGCAAGGTTGATGTGAGGAAGAGATAATGATTTGTGTAATTCAGTAAGATTATAAGAAACTGATTTCTTACTCTGTCAGTAGTGTAGATATAATAATTTTTAAGAGCTTTTTGGAAACATAATTGGAAGGGATTTTTTTTACATCTGCCTTTCAATTTATAACTAATGTATCTAGTCTTTGTTCTCCTGCCATGTAAGGCTTTATTAAAAGGAAGACCTCAGCCTGCTGTTAGAAGTGGAGGTGGAACCAGACGTGCCAGTGATGGACCACAGGGGAACATCCTTCACTGCCGTGGTTCCAGTTTTTATCTGTCTTGCTTCTTAACTTCTGAAGGGTTTTGGGCTTTTTCTGCTTTCCAGTGTGGCCAGACGTCCCAGTTTGTCTGAAATCAGGAACCTCTGCAGCAGTGTGCTGTAGCAGACCTAGTTCTTTGCAAAGCCATTTGTGCAGAGAATGCTGTATAGAATAAGAATGGTATGGATAGTGCAATGCCAGTTTATGGAATAAGGGGCTTCTCAGCCCAGTTCTTTGCTATTGCTTCTGTTTTAGAGGCAGACTTCCTAGAAGCTGCATACTAGTAACTCAGGGTGAATCTTCAAGGGACATCAGCCTGTGTGGATTCTGTATTAAGCAAAAAAGGTAGTCATTGTCTGTTCTTGAATGTCTACCTTAAATAAAAAAAAAAAAAAAAAAGTGCTCTCCAGAAGAGACTGTATTTCCTACCAGAGATGACTTGTCACTTTGAATGCTTATGGAATGATGTAAGTTTTGTATCTTTCTTAGTTACAGTGGCAAACTTATAGGGGCAACATTAACAAATAACATTCAGTAATTGGGAGTCTCCTGTTTGCTTTCAGTGCAAAATTGTTAGGTAGTAGTCTGATTATCCAAGGAGTGTCATCATTAACGATGTTATCACAGCTGAGACCAAATGTTGATGATTCCTCCTGGTATGTCCATACAAAGGAAATTTATTTTTTTAATCCTTACATGGGTAGTTTTGTTGGGTGATATTTTCAGTCTTCGCTATTTGTGGTGTGTTCCTATAATCTCTTCAACTATGATTGTAATATTTTTGAGATATGTATTCTTTCCAGAAAGTTTACTTCAGCAGGGCTCTGTGCTGAAAGAGAAGATAATTTCTAAAAGCTCCTAAACTCATAAACTTAGACACATCTGATATCAGGAAGCTTATAATAGCCTTCACGCTCAGTTCCAGGCTGTTAGGGATACAGCCTCATCTTGGAAGGATTAGTGGAATAATGACACTGGCTATTGAGGAAAAACATTTATAGGAACAAATCTAGTTGTTAGTGAAGTTACTTGGAAATGCTGATCTCATGCATAGACTGATTATGGAAAACAAAGATTCCAAACATGTTCTTTAGCATCCCATCCTTATATAAGAAGAACTTGAATTCTTTTAATTAATGTTCATAACATCACCTTGAACCATGAATGCTGTGTTTCAGCAGGAGGGAATATTTATACCCAGTGATGTATAATGAAAAAAACTTGGTGTATTCATTTCTAGTTCACAGTAAGATTTATTCTGTTTTAAAGAACAGCTATGGGAACTAAACAGTTTAGCACACACTTGCCAGAACATAATGACTTGAAGAATTAGTTTGTATTTTCTTCTCAGTATCACAGTGTTGACTTTGTTTTACTTAGAACTCTCACGGTATAGGGTATTCTCAAATGGGAGTGAAAAATACCTTTTCTCTACATTTCTTTTCTGTCACTGTATTAAGAGTCTTAGGAAAGGCAAGACAACTTTAATGTCAAAATACTTGCTAGGTAAGAATATAGTCCTCACTGTGTAATTATCTAATGCTGTGTATCTGCTATGCAATCTCTAGCCAAATATTGGCTTTTGCCTTAGGGAAAGATGAGCTGTATAACGTAATGTCTTCTCTTCTTTCTGACAGTCTCATTTAGAAAATAATTCCATTTCTTATTCCTGAATCAGACTGAGGGCAAAAATATTACAGTTATGGATATTTGGACCTTAGAAGGTTGAAAACTAGGAATATTTGTATCTGCTTCCCTGAAAGTTATGTTCTCAAGTAATTAGATCTAATTTATCCGGGATGTGTGTATGGACACCACGTAGGGGCCTATTAACACGAAAGATAGATTTTTCTTTATTGAGAATAAGGTCCTCTTATACTCTATAGTGGAAAAAAATAAGTTTTGAAAACACAGTCAAACACATTATTAACATGGGAAAATAAAATGGGAGTGTACTAACCTTGGAAGTTTTCAAAATCTTTAGTGTTAAGTGTTATTAATTGGTTTGGTTCTGCCCCATGCACACAGCCTGTGTTTCCAGCTGTCATAGATGTCTAGTCCTTATTTCTTGAAGTAGAGATTTTCAGGTATGCCCAGGTATAATTTTCCCTGTTTCTACACCTTTTCAGTGAACTTCACTTAATAGTTATGAAGAAACTTAAACTGGATATGTGACTGTCAGCATGTATGCTGTTATGCCTGCTGCTCCTGATGAAGCTCAAAATATTAATTTAAAAGTTTAGAGATGATTGTAAGCCTTTAAATAGAGAGAGATAAGACACATTCATTCATGAAACTTACCAGTCAAGTAAATTTGTCCTGAGGGTTACTTTAGACAGTCTTTGTCATGCCTTGCAAATCGTAAAACATCTCTTTCCCATCCCCCCAACTTGTTCCTACTGAACTATTTATGAAACTACTGCTAAAATCATAAGTGTGAAAGAATAGGTAAGGTTTTATAAAAATATTTTCATTGTGCTGCACTGATGAAATTCTCTGAAAGCAATTAGTTTGAAGCTCAAACAAAATGAGGCAAAGGCCTTGAGTAGGTTCTGGTTGCATAGAAACAAAGCTACTCTTAGTAAATTTCTTAAAATTTTTCATTCAGTAGGCACTGAGCATCTGAGATGAGCAGGCTGTGAATCTTCATGAAGGTTTAACTTTTGACTTAAAATAATAAATGGTGGCTTTTTTAAAAAAGCTTTCCCCCCTCCCTTTTTTTTTTCCCTTAAATGAGCTATTACCACCTTCTACAATCAAGAGAATGTTTTGTGTGACCTAAGCTCCATGCTTTCACTAATCTTAGTTTGAATATTCTGGAGCCACACAGCCCAGAGTTGGTGTTGTGGTAGATGGAGCTCTGACAAATTTCAGTACAGCTGAAGCATGCTCAGGGCAGAAGGAGATGCCCAGCTTTGAAGACTGCAGTAGATTAAAGAGAATTACTGTGACCTTGCTCTTTTTGCTGGCACCAACTATATACTCTTGTGATGACTTTTCTGGTCACCCCATAATAGCTGGGTGGAATTTCCATGCTTTTGCTTTCCCACCAAATTACTTACAAACAGAGGAAGGTGATCTAGAAATACATGGATGATCATGTACTTAAAGAAATGTGAAAGGCCTAGACACTCAGGTTTTTTTAATTATTTTGTCTACAGCTACCTATAGCACTTCAAATTATAAACTACATTGTCACATCTTTGTTGCAGGGATATTACAATTCCCTAGCTTATAAGACTCTTTCAAAGATAATTTTAAAAATGGATGAGTCAGCTATTAGGTCATGATGAGATGCAAGCATCTCTGAGAAAACAACCTCATTTAAATGTGGTTAAGTTCTGGATATCACTTTTATAAAATTTAGGCAGGTTAATCTCATGTTGCATTTTCCCTGCCCTGTCCCACATTCTTTCCTCTCTCTGGTTGGCAAAATGGCTGTTAGAAAGAGATAATAAAAAAGGAAAAGCTAAATGCTCCTTAAGATATTGGTTATAATATGAAGAAACATTTTTGAAGACCGTCTCACTGTCTGACACTGACAGTGTCACACCAAACTGACAAAAACTGTTATTTTTCAAGTGAATATTTTTCTGCATCATTGTACCTGCTTGTGTGTCAGAGACAAAGATATACTCTTTGCCCATAGGTAATTCCTTTTTTCCTTCCTGTTCCTGATGAGCAGCATGTTGGGCTTCAGAAATGGAAGGGCGATTCTAGACACAAAGGCTGGGAGTTTGCTGTTGCCCGGTAGTGAAAGGCATAGCAGACACTCTGGGAAAAAGTTCTGCACACACCTTTCTAGCTCTGATGGTGGAGAAAACACCCTTTAGCAGTTCTGTACCAGTGTTGGCATCCTCTGATGGTGGTACAAGTTCTCATACCAAAAGTATCAGGGTATACTCATTGCCCCTTCCTTTATGGAAGGTGCCTGTGGGGTTTTTACTTCTTTTTCCTTTTTTTTTTTTTTTTAACTTCTCCAGACTCTGGACAACATATTCTTTCAGTTCTGCTGTGTGACTGAAGCTCCTGTAAATTCTTCTTATGGATCATCAGTGCATAAGCAAATTAGTGAACTGTGGCGGGTCGGTGTAATGGTTATGCATCTCTTTGAAGGTGCTGCTGCTGGTCATCTTGAGGAAGCTGTGGGCCATTGAGGACTTGCTGTTTGAAACTGAGATCTGTTCAGTAGGTGTTTGGAGTTCCCAAAGTGTTCAGATGTCTACCCTGTGCACTTTGGCAGTTTGTATTTATCTGTGTAGCAAGAGACACTGTCCTTAGCACAAAGACAAGGCACATCATCTTGCAGCATGTACAGAGAAATTCCAAAGATATGAGAAACATTCTGAGATACAAAATAGATGCCAGACGTCTCTGGCCGTTAGTGTTTTTCTCCTTTGCACTATGGTTCTGGAGACAAGCAAATGTGTATTAATGATAGTTTGGAGGACAGTCTCTGGAATCACTTTTACCCTGTGCTGCCAGGTAATTGCAGTGATAATTGAGCCGAGTTGTCCCAGGCTGTAATCTCAGATACTTGTCTACTTGCTTATATCTCCCTTCTCATCTCGCTTCACCAGCACTTTGGGGATTAGAATTCTCTTGCTAATGGAACTTGCTGGTTTGGCCAGACTGGGAGAGAAACTCACTTAGTGTTTGGAGTAAGCAGGGAGGGAACAGGCTTCATCTTTGTACGTGGGATATCGCTCATACTGGGTGTGCATCGGCATTACTTGTTTCCCTCATCTTCCTTTTCAAACAACCTTTTCTTGCAGAATATGAGATCTGCTATTAGTTCGTTTAGGTTGAGAGAAAAGCATCTGAGAATCATCCAGCCATTTTTGTTGCGTGGTTTTATACTTCTGGTCATGCATAGTCTATTTTCATTATAAATGTGATACAGTGCCACCTGCACTCTTAATGAATGTCTGGCTAATTAACTTGTAGCAGAGACTGGGATAACTCAAGATTATATTCTTTCTGATTTTTTTTTCTGAATTTGTGAAATAGTTACCAGCACAGATTGGAAGATTTTTACTCAGTTCTTTTTTCTCAAAAATTAAACTCCAGTGGTCAGATATTGAGCTTTTTGAACAAGGATAAGTTTGAGGCTGGAGCGTTTTGCTTGGAGTCACTTGGCCGTACGTTGGGCACATGAACTTACCAACGAGTATTGTTGTTTCCTGCAGTTCCTAAACAATGAACTGAGCCGTAAGCACAACACATGACTTTCAGTCCCATATCAGTCCTGTAAAAACTTGCTGTGCGTAGATGCAGTGAGTGTATAAAAAGGGCTGGTTTTTTCCTCTTTTCGTTCACCCTTCCTCTTGCACGTGCTGCTGTCGTTGGTGTCTTGCTTCTCTGCCAGTTGCAGATGAAGGAATCCTTTTTCTGAAATACCTGGATGATCTAGAGCTCTGTCAATAAATTTGTTTCTTGAGGGTTCATTCCCCAATCCGCTGTTTGCCTATTGGCAGCGACTGTGTTGATGGACTCCGTGAACAAGCGGGGTGAGGCACTTGGTTATCATCCCTTTGGAAGAAAAAAAAACACATTGGGTCTTGTGACGTCTGTCTGTCTTTGGGAACCACATTAGCTTTGCTTCTCCTAGGTCCCAGCAGTGCTCTTGCAGACTTCATGGATAAATAGAATAGAATAATGTTGAATAGCTCCTGCTACAGTCGGTTTTCAACTTGGTGTTCCAGCTGGTGTTTGTCACGTTTGTTTGCTACAAACAAGGGGATACTGAATAATTAGACTTTTGCCAACATGGCAGAACGCCTCCTTTCTTTGTCTCAAGAATTTTTTTTTGATTCCTCTGAATTCAGAGTAGCCTAAAAGTATTGGCTAGGTCTTCCATAATCACAGTTCATTCTGCAACTATAAGAATGTTAAATTATCAGAGCTGTTGGGTGTTTTTTTTTTTTTAAAAAGATAATTGTTCCAACTCTGACTTGTACCTTCTCTGGCTTAGCTGGGCGGTAGTGTCAGCCTGTTCCTTTGCAACCGCAGTAAAGCTTATGCAAAATAGATAATTCAAGTTAAAAAAAAGTCTTCTCAAACTGAAAAAAAAACCCCAATCCTACAAATTGTGGGTATATGAATATATGTGTTTCTGAAGCACGTATGGCTGGCATTTTTCTGCAGTGGTCCAGTTTGTTGCGGATCAGTGTGTTTCAGTACAGTGTTAATTTTTCTTTCCATCTTGAAATTTCTTAAGAGCCTCATTTGTGTCTGTCTTCCATGTAGTAATTTATCGTTTTGCTCTGAGTAGTATTACTTTCCTAACAGTTAGTTGCTTTAACGGAACTATGACGATAAACATGAGTGGTTCTTTGAATTCCTGTCAGAATGATCTGTGTGCTCTTAACTTCTAGGTACAGTTTCTTGTAGCTGGTAGCTGAGCTTGGTGGAGGACATTGGGTGCAGTGTACACTAAGCTCATAACTATAGACATCTTCTACATGTCTTTCTAGAAGGACAAAATGGTGACGAAATCAGCTCCAAATTAATTTCATCACGTTGTTTCAGGATTCTCCTTGAAGCAATTAGACACTTTGTTGTCTTCTCCCAGCAGGGATCGACACCCTAAGAGGAAGGGCTGCATGCCTGGAACGCTTACAGAGCCATTCTTGGCTACCTTCTCTGGTCTAAGCCATTTGTTTCTTGGCTCTTTTCAGCCAAACTACTGCGGAGTGGTGGAAGTGGATCAGAGGATGCACATGCAGCAGTGAACAGCTGCTTGGACTGCTGAGTCTCTGTCCTCTCACAGTCACGAATTATATTGTCTCTCAGAAAAGTCTAAATGGGGAAGTTACTTCATCTAAATTATGAACTAACTCATCAATTTCTGCTGTGCCTTGTGAGCTCTAGGTGTTTTGGATACTAAATTGAGGAGACTGGTACTTCAGTTATGTCCTGAATGTTGTTAAAATGCCTTATGCTTCTTGTTGAAGGAGAGCGTTACCTTGGTGGTCATCTCTGGGGGAAGGGGCGAAGGGATCTAGCTTTTTAGTTAACTTCTTACCCCATGATGAGTGAAGTTCCTTGAGTTATTGTCAGTGAGGACCTGTAACCTGTTCTCTGTGGTTCTTTTGTGCTACCAACTTACTGGCTTAAGAATAATGTAAGTGTGGGTTGTGTCTATTTTGGCCTTCATGCCTTGTACAGGATTTTTTTGAGGAGGCAACAAGAGTACGTGCAGTTCTGCTTAGTTAGCAAGTCAAAATGTGCAAAGTATGCGTGTGCCTGCAGGTAGGACCTCTATTGACTGTGACATGGAGTTACTCTGCATCTAGACCCACAGCCACGTCGCAGCCCATCAGTAGATTGTAGTAGTTCATGGTGTGCACAGCCCTTACCTGAACTTACACAGAGCAGCTTGAGTTTGAATTTGAACTAGTCTGTATTTGTGGTAGGAAAAGTTTGTGCGTGTGGATAACTGCTACCAGTCAGCTGAAGTGTGACAGACTGAGCAAACACGGTGTGTAGGTTCAGTGATTCTTACTCCGTTAAGCGGAGTTCCAAATGAGTGGGTATGAGGGCAGAATGTTGGATACACTGGTTCATGAAAGGAGAAACATTGCTGCTTACAGAGGCTATTGACTAAAAGATTGCTTTTAAAAAAATGATGAATTAATCACTTGTTTCTCTTTCTTTTTTTAAGTATGTATAGAAAATATGATTCGACTAGAATAAAAGCAGAGGAAGAAGTTTTCTCAAGTAAGAGATGCTTAGAATGGTTCTATGAATATGCAGGTAAGGGTGAAATGCAACTTTCCTCCTAATAACAATTTAGTCTATA
Source organism: Tringa tobata (assembly GCA_033628505.1). Classification (NCBI taxonomy): domain Eukaryota; kingdom Metazoa; phylum Chordata; class Aves; order Charadriiformes; family Scolopacidae; genus Tringa; species Tringa tobata. The sequence goes on along the minus strand of JAHREE010000278.1, from coordinate 6,184,510 downwards.
TTGAAATATAAAATTGCATTAACTGAGCTTTTCCAAGCCTGAATATAGAGGCGTTTTTTGTAAAAAGTCTAAAGAAGCTTTTCTTGCGCTCTTTGTAGCGTAAAGTTCAAGAGTTCAAATTTTGTCTTTGTCTCTATTCTATAAAAAGAATTCAGAAGGTGTGTAACTTGAAATATTTTGGAACATGTATACTTTACTATTCAGATCTATAAAAGCTGTAATTCTGTCCAAAACATTATTACCTTCCGTCATCTGCTACATTAGTGCTGAATAGTACAGAATTATGCTTCAGGAGAAGTGTATCTTAAATTAAAAAAAAAAAAACCAAAACAAAAAAAAAGTGAGGGAGGTAGTAACATTAGTTTTGTTTGTGCTGAACCTGGTGTTTATGGTTTCAAGCAAGTAAGTGAATAAATTCCCGTGTCTGGTACTAGTCTTCTCTTTATATAATTTTCCATCACAAGGCATAGGCAAGGTAGATGGAACTATTTATTCTGGCCCTTGTATATGAGAACTTTCTTCAGACGTTACTTCTAGCAGTGTTAATCTGCCATCACAAAAGACGGTCTTTTAACAGTGGAGTTGGTCATACTCATTTTTTTACACATGATTTTCTGAAGGGGAGAACTGGAGAAAAATGATCTCCTGACTGTCAAGACCAAAAGGAAATGAAATAGGTGACTGATAAAGAAAATAAGGTCATCTTGCAGTTTTGTGATGCTGTCTTAAATAGCGTTGCTCACAGCTTGTTATGTTTTGTCTACTTCTTAAGCACAATGAAGACTGACATAATTTGATGTAATAAAATATGTTTTTTTCTTCTAGTGAAATTATATGAACTAAATTAAATACTTTGAGATTTCACCTGTCTGTGGGAGTCTGTGAGAGGAGATTCAGACAAATTCAAGCCAAATCTAACCTGTTAGATTGTCTGCATTTCTGACCAGCTTGATTTATTTTTTTACTCTAGCAACAGGGATAACTCATTTTTGTCAAGACTTTCATGGAAAGAAGGGATGAAAGGAAGGCTGTATATGAAAGAACTTTTGAGTTTCCATTGGATGCATACACCAAGATAAAACAGAGAAAAGCGGAGAGTATGATTCTGTTTACAGTATTGAGTAACATTCTGAAAAAATGAATTTTCAAATAATAATCTCTTTCGTGTTGTTGTTTCATGAGTCTTCTTTATATATGCAGACAGTTGTGACTCATTTGGCTTTTTCCCCTAGTGTGTCTTTACATTACAGAATGAGTCTTTCTCAAGATTGTTGTGTACACTCAAAACTGTGAGATGATGTCATGAGAAGATGGGAAAAGATTTAATTAAACTTTGTTATGTCTAGAATAGTAGGTCACCTAATAATAAAACATAGATTGATCTTCCCTTTATAAAACTTCTTTCTTGCACATGCGATCTTTATATTGGATGAAAGTAGGCATTTCAGCCTCTAATGTTTTTTTCCCAAATTACCTCTTTCAAACATGAGTAAAATAATTCTAACAAAATAGTCCAAATACTTAAAATGTACTTAAAAAATAGAACTGCACAGTACAGTTCTTGAGACCTATATAGTTTTTTGCAATAGAGTATTGTAAAAGTTACAAATATCTTGATTTAACATCATATTTTAATAGTAATGCATTTTAATAACATCTCTATTTTGAATCTTTTCTTGCTTTTAAGTCAGCAAAGAAATACCTCATAAAACTGTGATGATCTTTTGATAACAATAGAGATTCAAGCCAAGAAATGACACTGTCCATCATCCACTCATTTACCGTGGTAATATTATGTGGGTGTTTTGCTAGTCTAAAATGCATTCCTAAAGATCTTACTAGTTTACTCTTCTGAGATTATTTCAGTAAATGAGTATTATAAAGGAAATTGTCAGGAATAAAAAGTTGTTTTATAGTTTTTCTGTTTCCAAAGGTGAAATAAAGATTTAAGTGTATTCAAGTCTGATGGAAATATTTATTGCGTGTTAAAACAAACCAAAAAAACCCTGTATGGAAATTCAGGTTGTACTGTGTGATTGCGTTTCTCTCTTGTGCTGTAAAGGTCGGAGTATTTTAATTTTCAGAGACAAGTAAAATGCATTTTGTTTGCAGGCACCGATGACATTGTAGGGCCAGAAGGAATGGAGAAATTTTGTGAAGACATTGGAGTTGAACCAGAAAATGTAAGTTCAAAGTCCATTTGAAAGGTGCCTAATCTGTTATGATGTACATGAGCCAGTCTTATATCTCTTATTTTTCCATCAAGAATTAAAAAATTCTTGGGAGTTCTTTTAAAAATTAAAGAAATAGAAATCAGGGAGATTTATGTGGACCTTTGGAAACAGCTTGCCTTTGTTTTAAACCGCAAACTGTCAGTCTGTAAAAACTCAATTTGTCTTTGCTGCCACCCCTTCTCCTTCACTTTCCCACCTCCTAACCCCCCCAAAAGAAAGAGATTTTTTAAAATTTTAAAAAGCAGCTGATTGTTGTCTTGTCTGAAACAATGAGACAACACTGGAGATCTGAAGTAGCAGCTACAAAACTACAAAGTAATGTTTTCTTTGGGTTTTCTAGGAGAGAAAGGAATTTCAAGTATTGTGAGCAATATTAGCACTCCCATTATGCCATTTCAAAACAAATAAGGAATCTATGTAATTACATACATATGTTTTATGTATGTATGTATATGGATGTATATAGAGAAGTAAATAAAATTTTAAAAGGAATAGTTGTGCCTTTTACAGGCTTTTTCCTAGTGCCCAATTTTTGCTCTTTAAATGTATATGCAAGTCCCATCTTTTTCAGCATTCATAAAGCATCATCTCTCACTAAGTAAAATGAGAATTGTGGTTTTGAAAGATTTACCGGAAATATATGGTGTAGGTTGCTAATTTTGGAGTTTAGGACTGTAATAAACCCTTGAGATTTATGCAGACATTTGGGTATATAAGTAGGTTAGCTGCACTAACATTAGCAAGTTAATGGCTGAGTTGCAAATTTAAATGACTTGATTATTTTTTATTTCTAGTCTGCAGGGTCAGTCTGCTAGTCAGCAGGTCAGTCCTGCAAGTTTTTCCACGTGTATGTCAAAAGTGGTTTCTTAAATTCCTGAGTAAGATAGTGATCTTATGGTATCACTTTATTTAAATACTTTATTACTTCAGTCTCCTGTATGAGATGTGAAAAGGACTCTGTTTCCTTTTTGGGAAAAATGAAGTATTTATGTATCAGCCTCTGTTTTGATGACTGTTGATGTTAGTTCACCTGGCTTTACTTGACATCTACTTGAATTATACATGCATGTTCAGACCACAAAATTATGCAGGCTGGGGTACCCTGGGGTAGCTGGGTTCAGGTGGGATCACTGTTACCTTTAAAACACTTGGATTTCACGGACCTCATGGATTGCAATGGATGTTCAACTAGACGAGAGTTTAACAAATGCCAAATGTAACTTGTCATCAAATTGGTACTTAAATTTTGTAGTTGTGTTGGGAAACCTTTTCTGTAGCTTCTGCACCAACTCATCTTTCTGATTGCACTGCTCACTGGGTGACTGTGCGCACTCATTTGAAGTCAGGTGGCTACTGGTAACTGGGGTGGGTGTTCACTCCGTATCTTTGCACTTCTTTATCTTCTCTATGTTTGCATTATGGACAGGCTTGTCACTTTCAGGTTTTTTAACTTTTAAAATAGCGTAGCAAAGATCTGAACACGCTGTTACTATGAGTAAAGCATTTATAGCCTACTAAATGGTACTTATTTGAAAACGGTGGATCGTTTTGCAGTCTTAATTTTTTTTCTCTTTTTGAAACAGGTAGTTATGCTCGTACTAGCATGGAAGTTGGATGCACAAAACATGGGCTACTTTACGTTACAAGAATGGTTAAAAGGAATGACATCACTACAGTAAGTGCTTTGAAACATCTCTTAAGTTAGTTACAGTAAACCCAGTTTTTTAGAAAAAACACAATTTGATGTTTGGACTCAGAACACTGAAAGCAGACAGCTCTACAATGGAGTAGAAGCCATACGTTTTTGGTCCTGTTTATGGTGATACAGCCACTTAGGGATAACTTGAAACCTGACAGCTACGTGTTTAAATACAATTGGATTAAAATGTCTGCAGTTGCAAGAAAACAGAAATGTCATGAAGTTCGACATTGTTTCTGTCCCCCAGGACATCTATCTATTAGATATTGGTATGTTGTAGTTTAAGATACCAAATAATACAAACCCTTTCCGTGACTCTGCATTGTTACTTTCTTCCTAGGAGTTGCTTTTTCCAGTTGAGAGTTTATCTTCATGGCATAATTAGCTTAAATGTGATGGAATAATCACGTTTCATAGAGAGTTGGAGACAGAACTGTGTTTTGACTTATCTTCCAGAACAGAATCAGTAATCACTAAAGCATCTGTAGAAAGTTCTATAGTTTCAGCAAAACTATAGAAGTATTGTTTCACTGCTGTGGCTTGCTGGTTGTTTGCCATGTGTAGACAAGCTCTCAGTTTAATCTGTTGGAGAGTGCATTTTCAACAAAGCCAAACACATTTTTATCAGATTACCAGCATAAGACTGCTATTTTATCTAAATCCATTTCACATTGTGGGTTTAATCAAGGCATTTTATGCAGACAAACTCATAAACATGCCTTTGTACAGAGTGATGTATTTTGTATTTTGATATATTTTGTATTTGTGATAGGGATACGTGTTAGAGATTATTTTCTAAAACATCAGACATCTGTATAAGAATGCAGACTCTAAATGAACTTTGTGCTTTCTTGTAGGTGTGATACTACAGAAAAATTGAGAAATTCTCTGGATTACTTGAGATCTTTATTAAATGAGCCTACCAATTTTAAACTTATTTATAGATATGCATTTGACTTTGCACGGGTAAGTACTGTGGAAAACCAGCTTCTGAAATTAAAACCTTATTTTCATAAGTAATAACTGAAAGACTGTGTACTTCCAAGTATGCTTCTCTTCAGATACCACTCAAGTTTGCTTCTAACAAATGGAACTGTTTCTGCTCTAAAAAGATAGATGTGAAATGCCAGAACTGGGAAGGAAAAGTGTATAGGATGCTTGACATTCAGTGGTTTAGTGTTTTGCCATGTTTTGTTGCCTCTGCTTCAAGCTATTTTGTGACTTCAAAGAAGTCATTTAGGCCCTATTCTGTTGCATATTGGAGTTTTGCCACTTACTTCCACTGGCTTTATAATTACCCTGGTTTTCCTTCTTGCTGTTTGAATTTTGTGAGCGTAAACATATTTAAAACAGGAAGGCAATTCAGGCATTTCTGCAGATGGTAAAAATAACTAAGATGATAAAAGCCGGATATGATAGAATACAAGTACTGGTTCAGATGGTTCTTGGAAGGTCATTAAGGATGTTCTCACTATTTGTTAGACAATATCCTGATACCAGGCTTCCTACTATAAAATACATATTGATAAAATTGTACCTGGCATTGGAACCCATAATATGCATGACTGTTCCTACTTAAAGGGAGCAATAAAAGAACTTGAATTTTCTGAATTAACATTTTGACATGGAATTTGGACATCCATCTAGCTAACATGATGGAATGTACAGAAGATTTAACATAAAAATGATCACAAGCAAAACTGAAGCTCAGATTTCAGTGCAGGAGAACCAAAAGCACCGAGAAAATTTGCAGCAAAAAAATTTAATAAATAACATGAGGAAGATAATAAGAAGAAATTGAACTGATGGCAATTCCCATAGTGAAATTTGTCATAAGTAACTCAGATTTATGGTACATCAGTGCTTTCTGTGTGTCAGCATGCAGAGACATTCACAGTAGTTCTTTTTTAATCAAGGAAGCCTACGGCTGGTATGAGAGGGGAAACAAACCCTATCAATATCTTAATTCCTCCTTTGCTTTGTGAAGATTTATTGTGCCAGTTTTGCTCAGTGTAAAACGCAAAGGCTGGAAATAAGTAACGTCGCCGAAGAAGTTGAAGATACTGATGAAATATTTGGAATAGACTAAAAAAATGTTTTACTATTAGCAAATCTGTGCCAGCCGATGGCCTGTCAAAAATAAGTGCAGAAACGTAAAAAGAAGGTAGTGGATGGAGTTTTTTCAAGAGTTACCAAATTGTTGTGACAAATTGTGGTCTTGAAAGAGAATTTAAACATTGAGACACAGGTACTGCGATGTCACTTGTGACAAAAAACCCCTCAGATTGTAGAACTGCAAATCAAAGGCACATCAACAGGGGAATTGTCAAAGCAATGTTAGATTAATAGAATTATTGAACTTTTAATGCTGTGGAGCCAGGGGGAGTCCATAGGAGAATGGCATCCAGTAAGAATAGGATGAATGCTGCCAAAGGCTCATTTATCTAGATGTGGCAGGTGAATCTGTATGTAATTTTTATCAGAAAAAAAAAAAAAGAAGTTATTCATAGAAAAAAGCTGATGGGAGCAGTTTTGGGGTTTTGATTCAGAAGATTGTGTAATTTTCACCTTAAGGGTAGTCGGTTCAGGGAACTGCACCATGGAAAAAATACTTGTCTAAACTTCTGAGGTTTTAAGAGAGAATTTTTGAAAACGTCTGTTGTGATCTGGTATTTAGGGTTAGTTTGTCAATAAAAATTAAGTATCATTGAGGTTTTATGCAGCATGTGCTATGTAAGTCAGCATGGATTTGAGGACATGATTTAAAACACCATATGTTGATATTAAGCACAAGTACGTTCCTCGCTCCCTGGTTGCCATTGTCATTGCCAAGTTTGAGAACATACAGATGCAGGTATTTCATGGCTCAAATAAGTCTGAAATATTGGGGGAAAAAATTTCAGAATAGACTTGTCTGTCATCGATGTAAAACAAATAATGAAATTTATCAGAGTTTGTCGATATATTCTTTTCACTGTATCCAAGAAGGAGAATGTGAGTATCTGGAATGTATGTTAAGAATGAAATTGGAGCATCTGTCATGGCAGATGTGCCATTAGGCAGTTGGAGGTGGGTATAAAGGGCTTATCTGAACAGTTTGTTTTCAACCGTGGTTGGAGAGGGAGAGTAAAAGCAGCACGGCCAAAGTAAAGGTGACAGAACCTGATTTCATTAACACTTCAGTGTGTGTGGAGAATTCAGAGTACAGAAAGTACGGAAAATAAAATGTATTCTCACAGCGGTATGATTCCTGCTTAAAGGTGTTTGTGACAGAGATGTAAATGGGCTTTGGGAAGAGGATTAGTTTATAGAATTATTTGATGTTGGAAATAAGTGAAGGAGTTGTATCATATTAATACAAAAATGCCTTGACAGGTGTTTTTTTTCCAGCTTTATTACTAACTGAAAAGCTTTGTTCATCCTGGAATTTACTTTTTTCCTCTAGATCAGATTGAGTGAAGTCCCTCTAGGATTTAGTGACCAGAATGTAAAATAGCTTCTGATGTTTTCAGAGTTGCTGGCCTCCCTACTTACTTTCCAAAATAAATCTGCATTAAATTCTGCCTATACAGTTTTAGAATTGAGCAATATTTTGTATGGAATGGGTTGCGAGAAGAGAGGATAACCTTGTTGCTAAGGCATTCAGTTGTTGTCTGAGAAATGGGATCTCTCTCTACCCCATCCTTCCTATGTGACAGAAGACAACTCAGTCATGTTTTGAGCTTTTTTTTATTTTTTAATAAAGGTGTGTATTCTGTGACACATACAACTGCACTTGTAGAGGTGAGGCAGAGGGCTCCATTCCCTTTGCCTCGGGTAGCTCTCTTGCACTGTTCTGTTAGGCACTCCTTGTATCCTGTATATCCCTGTATGCCTGTTTTTTCTGAATTTAGGCTTTGCAGTCTGCAATTGTGAGTACATATAGAGAGATCATGGTCTGCAGTAGCTAATATGGAACTTTATTTTTTGGGGATTTCATTAATTTCTGAATTTTTAGCTTAACGCTATAACCAAGGCATAAAAGAATGGGGGTTTATGTCCCATCTCTCTTGGGTTTATGTCCAAAATTTGTTTCATTTCAAGACAATAAATGTAGATGGATGAACTTCTTCAAATAACAAAATGGAATCTTACATATACACACGTTACTTTTGAGATGTGCAGAAGTTGTGTTATCAAATACATGAGCTTTTTCACTGCTTCGATGTAATCACAGAATGATACGGGGTTGGAAGGGACCTCTGGAGATCATCTAGTCCATCTGCTGGGTACAGATGATGCTTCTTTTTCTTAGCAGAAACAAAAAAATCACCCCTTAAGCCTTAAAATACTACTGCTACATTGAACTAAAATTGGAACAGTTCTGAGAGGGGTCTAGATGAGCTACTATGTTATAGTCCCTCTGCTCATTTGATAATTAGTTTAATCTGAATTTCATATAATCAGTAGAATAACAGAACAGAGAACCTCCTTGTCTCTCTCTTGTGTGATCACTGTTCCTTGATGGCTACCTAGCTATCTACTGACAGTTCACGTAGATGTAATAATAGTGTGGGAAATAGCATGCAGGGATACTATTTTAAGAGAATTTGGCTGTGCAGAGGCACACGTGGACACACGGCTATGGGTCTAATGACCATGGCTTTCTGGAAAGGTCTGAAGTCGCAGACAGGAGAGTGTGCCTCAACTGTGGGGACAGTCTTTTGGGAAAGCGTATAGAAAGCAGCATCTCTGTATAGCAAGCCATTAGCTGTGAGAGAGGAAATTCTACTAGGATTATTAAAAACCACTGTTAGGTACTGCTATTTATTATTTATTTGCTAATTTATTTTATGTGTGGGTGAGGTGTGGTACAGCCGGTTGGGGAAGTGAAAAAATCCTTTAATCATGCTCTTTTTTCCTTTTTGACCTTTTTATGCAGGAAAAGGATCAGCGCAGCCTAGATATCAATACTGCCAAGTGTATGTTGGGCCTTCTTTTAGGAAAAACATGGTCCCTTTTTCCAGTATTTCACCAGTTTCTAGAGGTATGAACTTTAAAACAGAATTACATTTTTTTTTTTTTATCTGTGTTATCTGATACTTTAACTAGAAGTAGAATGAACAGCTAAGAATTTTTTGTTCCAATTTAGAATATAGTAACTCCCAAAGCAGCACTTACAAGTGGTTATCTCTCCTTTCTTCCTTTGCCCCAAATCCCTATGGTGTTGAGGTTTATTTGATGCAGGACAAAGTATAGATCTGGTTTTGATTTGCTTTTGGACTTTTTTTGTCCAAAAAATATTATTGCTGTGTCTTTGTCCACTAAAAGATGTCTTAATTAGAAACATGTATTATTCAACACTTGTTTGACTACTTAGTGGTTTCTTTAATCCTGTCTAGTTTTAGATGGCATCCAGATTAAAGTAATAATTCATCACAAGGTTTAAATTTTCTGTAAGAAAATCTGAGTTTGAGGGACTTGAAAATACTTTTTAGTAACTTCTGTTTCTTGCCTTAAGCAGCAATCAAAATACAAAGTTATCAATAAGGACCAATGGTGTAACGTTCTTGAATTCAGCAGAACAATTAACCTCGACCTCAGTAACTATGATGAAGATGGAGCCTGTAAGTATTACCATATGTCGGTCTTCTAAAATAATTTCTTTCTCTGAGCTTAATCACTCGGTGTCCTTTTACAGAATTTTGTAAAATGCAAGTTGTTTCATCTCTCTACAGGGCCAGTGTTGTTGGATGAGTTTGTGGAATGGTATAAAGGAAAACAGATGACATAGGAGTTTAACTATGCACACAGCCACTCGAGAGTCACTGTTACCACAGTTATGTCAACCATTAGCCATAAACTGCTATTTGTATGGAAGTGCATGCTGCTTCTCTTGCACTGCGTCCCTTTCCCAGGGAACTTTTGGTGTTTGCTATTTAACAAGCTAGCTATGCTCGCTGTGTAGCATTGTTCTCTTTGAAGGCTGCTTTGCATTTTGTATTTACACTACGAATTGGTGAACTTGCCAGCGTCTTCACTGTGATTATGTGTATATTGCTGTCTAAATTTTGTATATGTGTATAAAAAAAAAAAAAAGAAAGAAAAAAAGCTTCACCTAGGGATTATTTCTGCAGAAATGTATTGTACAAATAATTTTGTGGCATATTTCTAGTCATCACTTACATGTTTGTTGAAACTTCAGTTATTTTGTTTTTCTTTTGGTCTCAAATGTAGCATTTCAGAAAATGAAATGAACAGACTGCTTGGACATAGTTACGTGAAGAACTATTGTCAATTTTAATGTTACTATTTGAGATGCCAGTTTCTGAGGGGAGAAGACATGCTGTGACTTTCTTCACCGGAATTCGCCAAACCTGACCTATTGCTTAATAGGAATGAACATTGGTGTCTTAAAAAAAAAAAATATATATATACACACACATATAAATATTAAAACACTGTAATAGTTGTACATGCCACAGATAATTTCCATTTGGAGAAAAAAGTACTGACTTTTTAATGTTAAAACTGCAGTAGTCATTACAGGTACAAATGAACGAATTAAAGTACCTTTTAAAAATGGGTTTTAGACTTTCTTAAATTGCCTTTGGCATACTCTTTTCAAATTTTTTTGTGTACTCCAGAGTGTTTGGTCTATGTTGCAATCCAGTGAAACTGAAAGCTCTAGCTAAAATTAGTGGTTTGGGGAATAAAGTGTGCTTACCCCTAGCATGTAGATAATACAGATTTGGGGTTTTTTTGTTTGTAACATTAGTCTTTCCCAGGGTCTCTAACTTTGTGTTTCTAAGAAATTAAACATACTATACTGAATAGTCAAAACATTACTTTTTCTTTCATGCTGGGGATTGGAATTTCCTAGCAGAATGTCCATTGCAGGCAATGGGCGTGTTAAACACCAGCATTAAGTGACAGTAGTTTTTAGTAGGGACCACTGCCTGTTTCACTCGCTTCTGTATAGGACAGTTCCAGTGATTATTTTGGGGAAAATGAGTGGATGGAATGATGTTTAAGTTCTGTAAATTTGTCACATTGTCTCTGCCTTACCCTTCTTTATTAACTAATGTTAGTGTTGCTTTTATAAATAGGTCCTTGAAGTATCCGGTGCTATTACACTTTGATCTCTAAGGATTTATTAAAATGTTCCCTGTTGATTCACGGAGCATTTAACAAAAAAGGGCCAGTGGATGTTTTGGAACAAAGAATAACATCACTTTTGTGTAGAAATATTTCACAAGGTATTGGCAGTTTTGCTGTTTCTCTGGAATGCAATCCAGGGGAAGTGGGGGGGGAAAGCACTTTAGGTTGAATGTGAAATTTTCAGCTGTATAGAAGGTCCTGTTCTGCTATCGCTGAAGTCAGGAACAACTGTCATTAACTTGACTGCTTGCAGGGTTAAGCCTAGTTTAGCAAAAGCACATTAGTTTGTTGTCCTGGACCAGGAGGTTGTGACTGTGGTGCTACAGGGGGTCACTCGTGTTCAAATCTCGTCGTCGTTGTTGTTGTTGGGTTTTGTTTGTCAAACTCGGCTGCCAAAGACAAAAAAAATTGTGTGTGTTTGTGTATATTTGTATATACATAAATATACGATATATATGCATATACAAACCCTAGAATTTTGTCATACTAAGAAGGAAATACTACCTTTCCCCGTGAAATAGTGATGTTTGGATTTCCATGACATTAAATAGTGCTCTTTAAAGTTAATAGTGGTAACACATACATAGACATTGCTTTCTCATGTACTAATATGCATAACCTTAATTCCATGTTTGATGCCAGTTTGCACAAGAAATTAATTCAGTGGAGTGTGGTATTTAATGTTTACAATAAGCCTCTTACTAAAACACACACGTTTTATTAAGACTTTTGATGTAAATGTGTATATTACCATAGTATAACCGTAAGGAAATATCAGTGGAGCTGCTGGTTTAGTTCTTAGAAGAATGAACTCTAGAAGCAATATAATTTTTAACATTAGGCTAAATTGTGGTTGCTAAGATTTTAAATGAAATATTGTAGTTATTCTTAAACGTTAAGCTAGTTACTGACTCTAGAAAACTGTTTAGCACAAATTGGCATGAATCCTGCAACAAATACAAGGTTTGCATAAAAGGTTTTGTATGTCACAAATCATTTGGCTTCCAGTAACGGAAGCAAGAGCCAAAGACTTTTAATCTTTTACTGTTATAGGTATAATTTTCATATAACAGGGTCAACAGAAATCTGTTCAGCTCAACCAGGTGCTCTTTTTCCAAGTTGTGCTAAGGTTTAGCAGAATACAAAATGTAATTGAAAGAAAACAAAGGAAAAGAAACCTCAGAAAGTGCTCACGCTGTATAAGTAAACAAACTCTTCATTTTTTCTTTGGGTAAAAGTAATCAGGAGTGATGAAAAGGAAGAATGTGTTTGGAAATTAATCGGGTAGATGATGCAAATTTTTTTTTCCACTTGCAAGCAGGATGAATCTGTAGTTTTCAGCTGGTTTATAAATGTGTATCTTCATAAAATAAACCACAAATTAAATTACAGCTAGCAGATGGCTTTACTGACACAGAGAACAAATGGACTAAAGTGGACCCGTATGGTTTGGTAAACTTCCCTGTGCTGTCCATCCTTCTGGGTTTTGCTCTGTGTGCTGTTAAGCAGAGGATCCTAACGTTGCCAGCTCTTGTATTTTGGAGAAATTCCTTCTCATTTTTAAATAATTGTGGAAACTTAACTAAGCTACTCAGCTTATCTCTCAGCTTATCTTGCAGTTTGGTGTTTGGGTTTTCGTTTGTTACGCCATCCTATCGTTGACATAGGGTTTTGATTTGTGGTTTGTTTTTTTTTTTTTCTTTTGAAAAGTAATATACAAAATATGCTGACTTCTTGGAGGGGACACTGAGAGGTCATTCTGGCAGAAGTGTCTTGGGTCTTGTGCTAATTTTTCTGGTGTGCTATTACTGTCCTTATAGCAGAAACCTGCTGATCTACGTGCAATTCGTGCTGGGTATTTGGGAGATGTAAAGTGGAAAGGCAGTTAGGGAAAGGAAAATGGCATCCGAAGACTACAGCAGTGGACACTCTGAAGTTGATAGATAACAAACATTTGGAGCTCTTTGGACTCCATGATCTTAAAGGTCTTTTCCAACCTAAATGATGCTATGATTCTATGAATATTAGTAACCGGAACATTCCACAAATTAAATTTCATTCTACAGCAAAATAATATTCAGTATTTAAAATATTAATATAATTCTGTGTTACTGTTTCTCACTTTTTATCTTTTTCAAGGAAAACAAGCTGAAGAGGGTGGAATGTATTGGAATCCTTAACGTACTTGAGTTTTCAGTTAAAACCTGTTTAAGGTTGCCTTTAAGCTACAGTAGGTTTTTGGGTTACCTTTGCGTAGCCTCTTCTAACATTTGTAAAGGACTGGAGGCCTTGTCCATTTTACCACAAATACATGCATTTTATTTCATCACAAATAGGCTCACACAATCAAGATTACTTACAGCTCATTGCTACTCGGTTAATGTTCCCAAGTTACTTTTTTTGGAGGGCAAGAAATGGATTTCAGTTGTTTTAAGGTTTTCCCAGATTTCTGTTGACCCTTGGTCACAAGTCTAACAAATTCTTTAATACTCTTAGAATTCCTGTAGCCAGCTTTAAAGGTTAGCTTGTGCCCTGGTTTTAATTCTAACTGCTAAAATACCTCTTTCTAGGCCTTATATTTTGTCCTCGTATCGCTGTAAAAGTGTGTAGAATCCATCCACCAACTAAACAGTTTGTTGTCTGTAATTGAGACCAAAACTGGGCTTGGTAATTTTTGTTTGTTTTTATTTTTAAAATTTTTTCCTCCCCTCTGTGTGTGCGTGTGTACGTGCATTGTCACAAAACAGTGCCCACTGCTGCTGCTGTTGCAGGAACAGCAGTTAACCTGTAACTGTGAATGCTTTATGTCTTAGTTCTTTGGATATCCCATAAATAAGGTGCGCTCAACTCCTGTCACTCACCACCTGACGAAAATGCTGTTACGCCACCGAACGTGAGTTCAACTGGTTGATTTTTAGGTCTTTTGCTGGTGTTGCTGTAAAATGGCATCTCACAAATAAACAGTATTTGTGTTGGTTTCAGCAACTGACTTCAGATTTTTCTGTGGTTCATACTTCAGAAGTTCTCATTTCTGAGCATGTGTCACATCAGCCGTTGACTTTGATCATTTAGTAGGGGAGAACTTGTATGGATAACCTTGTCAGCCTTATTTCTAAGAGTGAGGCAAATCAGTATTTAAAACTATTTTTGTTAAAAGGTATGGTTCAGAGGGAGCGTGTGGGTGTAAAACAGTATTGTGATACAGAGGTTTTCAATAAAAAGAGTCACTTTGAGCAGGGATGTCTCTTAAGGCAAAATTCTACAAAAACTATGATTATTACACAGGCTTTTGGGCCATGAGGTCCTCATAAAAAAGCTGTTGACGGATGGGCTGGGTGAGCAACCAGTGAGAAGTGGACTGAAAACTGGCTGAATGGCTGGGCCCAGAGGGTGGTGGTCAGTGGCACAAAGTCCACTTGGAGGCCAGTAGCTGGTGGTGTACCCCAGGGGTCAGTTCTGGGTCCAGTCCTGTTCTACATCTTCGTTAATGACCTGGATGATGGGGCAGAGCGTACCCTGAGCAAGTTTGCTGATGACACCAAACTGGGAGGAGTGGTTGACACAACAGAGGGATGCTGCCATCCAGAGGGACCTCGACTGGCTGGAGGAAGGAGTCAACAGGAACTTCATGAACTTCAACCAGGAGAACTGCAAAGTTCTGCACGTGGGGAAGAACAACCCCATGCACCGGTATACCCTGGGAGCCACCCAGCTGGAAAGCAGATTGGCAGAAAAGGGACTGGGATTCCTGGTGGACACCAAGTTGAACACGAGTCAGCAACATGCCCTTGCCACAAAGAAGGTGAATGGTATCTTGGTCTGCATTAGACAAAGTATTGCCAGCAGGTCGAGGGTCCCCTCTGCTCAGCACTGGTGAGGCCACACCTGGAGTACTGTGTCCAGTTCTGGGATCCCCAGTACAAGAGAGACCCTGACATACTGGAGAGAGTCCAGCAAAGGGCCACAAAGATGATGATAGGACTGGAGCGTGTCTCCTGTGAGGAAGGACTGAGAGCTGAGACTGTTTAGCCTGGAGAAGGTGCTGGAGGGGATCTTACTAATGTATATAAATACCTGAAGGGAGGGTGCAAAGAGGCTGTTTCCAGTAGCACCCAGTGACACAACAGTCAGTGGGAACAAACTCAAACACAGGAGGCTCCATCTGAACATCAGGAGACACTTTTTGACTGTGAGGGGGACTGAGAACTGTCACAGGTTGTCCAGGGAAGTTGTGGAGTCTCCATCCTTGGAGATACTCCAAAGCTGTCTGGATGTGGTCCTGGACAACCGGCTCTAGGAGGCCCTGCTTGAGTAGTGGGTTTGGACCAGATGGACTCCAGAGGTCACTGCCGACCTCAACCCTTCTGTGATTTCCAAAAGCATACGCTAAAGAAAACTCTCTGAGTTACTCAAATGTGATGCTGGAAGAGGAGGCCAGTTTCACAGTATTTAAATGTGGTGATATTTTGATCTGAGGGTCCGTTGATCATGTTAAACGCTTGTGGTTTTCTTCCTTTTTAGAAGACTTTTTCAATTATTTGACTTGTAATGAACTGTCACGATCTTTGTAAAGCCAAAGCAGAGCGGCAGCAAAGCTGCTGGCAACATGACATGGAAGTTATGGCCTAAATGTCCATAATCCACTCACAGATTTATGTTTCTAAAGGAGCCATTAGTTAATTGTACTACTTTGTGTTGCTTGCAGAGTTACAAACCTGGTTTTGAATAGGAAACAGACTTAAAAGCTGGCAAAGAAAGTACGAAACCACCTGTAAGAGGTTCCACAAGAAATTTTAAAATACTTCACACTGTTTGAGCTACCGGTCCTAAGGCTCTTGACTTAAAATATTATTTTAAGTTGAACGTATTTAGGTTGCAATTAGAATCTTGTAATGTGGAGCCCATTCTAGAGAAGGGGTTCTCCATCACGTTCACGTTGGTGATGAAGGCCGGGGTTGCCCTCACCAGCTCTCAGGGAGTCAAAGCCATCTGTACCATGAAAACTTTAATACCACTACCCAATTAGTTTCTGATGTTAATTATATGTAGGTTAAATGTGAATGTCTTTTCTTTATATTCAAGGGTTATTTTCCAGCCCAGTTATCAGCCTGCTCCGGAAAGATCAAAATGCTTTGTACCGACAGCAAACAACTGGTAATATTCCAAGTATAAATGGGGGACTGGGTGGCTGTTGCACACGGAAGGGGATGGATGGAGACAACCAGAGCATGAAGAGAACTGCGTGGAAGCCGCAGAAAATATGAAAATGTTTTGTATTAAGAGCAATTGCTAATGAAGTGAGTAACTGATATGAAGGAGAAGCAGCTGAGCCTTTGGGTTTGGACGACCAAACGATCAGAGTGTCTGGAGTGAGCAGCAGCAAAGGGAAGGTGCCAGATCAGGCAGAAATCTGAAGGTAAGTTTGAGACAGAACTTCAACAATGTTCTGACGGTAGAATGAAACAGTTCATCACATGTTAAAAATCCCTTGATGAAGGAGCAAACTTATTTTCTCTGATGAGAACAGCAGATAACCTTTTGCCATGACTTTATGGCATAAAGGGAGGCTTGGAAAACTCACAGCTTCTCACAAGTCCTCTACTGCCTGCATTCCCACGGGCAGAGAAGAGATGAGGAAATAGTTTTCCAATATCTATTTTGAAAGCCTTCTGAACTGTAGCAGAAGCGAATGACAAAACAGCGCTTTGGGAGAGGCATCAATAGAGCCACTCAAATGCATATTTTATTTTTTTTTTTTCC
Source organism: Tringa tobata (assembly GCA_033628505.1). Lineage (NCBI taxonomy): Eukaryota > Metazoa > Chordata > Aves > Charadriiformes > Scolopacidae > Tringa > Tringa tobata. Next base: position 6,167,677 of record JAHREE010000278.1, on the reverse strand, counting down.
CCCCCATGATCCATGAAATCGGCTTGCTCATGTAGTTAGATTTCTTAACTCGTTAGCAGCTGCTGCAGCCAAAAGGTGGCAGACCTTGGAGGTCTTCTGATCAATGCCTAGAAATACTTAGAGGGTGGGTGTCAGGAGGATGGGGCCAGTCTTTTTTCAGTGGTGCCCAGTGACAGGACAAGAGGAAATGGGCACAAACTTGATTTGCCTCACTCAGGGTTTCATTACTCTCTCTCTCTTGCCAAGTTAAAAAGTAATTTTTAAACTGTAATGGAATACAGCTTCAACCTTACCTGTCTTTGCAAAACTGGGGGAGTTCAGAGACACTTAATTGGCAAATTTGGTTCAAAAAGCAGCAGATGGCAGCGTGTGCTATTTCACTTTATAGGGCGAGTCCCACTGGAAAATACAACAATAGTAATAATGTAATGGTAATTTCGGTGTTAGGTTTATTTTAGACAAAGAGAAACAAAACAGTGCACACCAGAGGCAAACTCTAAGGGAAACAAATATCTTAGTACCAACAGAAATGAGAAAGTAAATATATATTATTATTATAACTCAGCAAAAGCTTTATTATAACTACGGAGTAGTTCACTCATTAGAGTTACTCTAGAGTTGTTTTTCATAAAATCTATTGTTTATTTACATGTAACCTTTTTAAAAAAAGTCTGTGGCTTCTGGCCTGAATTACCCTTTGGAATGATGATGTTTTAAAATTGGATGGATCCAGGCTTTGTACATCTCGTTGTTAAGTCTAGTTCCAAAACTTGGGTTTCTGAAGCCAGAAAGGCAGAGGTTGGGGGGGCGGGGAGAACACAGAAAAGCAACCCATGGTATTTAACAGTTATTAAAAGCCACACACTTCACTTTAAGACAATGATTTTCGCGCCTGCTCTGTGACATAAACACGGTGGGAGTTTCGGGTTACGCTTCCCCTTCTGAGCTGTTGAAGTTTGTTCTCCTGCTTTGCAAAATGTTAGCAAATCCATCAAACGCCCTTTTCTTCTTGACAAAAAATTGTCCCTGTCCTAAATTGGTCTGGCTTTTTTGACTGAGTTTTTCACCCGAGTTCTGGGGGTTGGTGGCTGTCGTAGAGCTGCTCTCCAGCCCCATCCAAGTAGCATCATCCTCCCTCTTGCTGGAATGGGTGCTTCCAGAGATGGTATTTCCTGGGGCCTCCTGTTGTGAGAATGACCAGGAACCGTATCGGGTGCTTTCGTGGAAGGAGCCCCGTGGGACTGAGAGGGAATATGCATCCTCCTCCCTCTGATCCAGTTGGAATTTGTCTTCTGTGTTGAAGACTGGTTGTGTTGTGCCAGAAGAGTGAAGATGCAGCAGATCTGCCCAAAGGTTGCAAGGCGGCGTTTCTTGGGGCAGGCCGCAGTTGCCGGTGTCCTGTGACTCTGTGAATCCAGCACAGTTCTCCTCACTAAAACCTGGTTGCATTTCCTCTGCACAAGCCACACTTGTGTTCACCTCCTTCCCCCGTGGCAGCAAGTCATCTTCCTCTGGAACACCCATCCAATGCTTTTCAGCTGCGTGTTCAGGCGGAGACTGAAGAGACGATTCGTCGCTGGAATGCAGGGGAGAGGTGTTTTTAACAATTTCATTCAAACCGGTATGGAGGGGAGCAAAAATAAAATCGCTGTCCTCAGAGGTACTCGTGGTTCTTCTGAATATAACGTCCCCTTCACCGTGGTTCTTCTCAGAGGGGGTCCACTCTGTGTCCTCCTCTCTGCGTCCCTCTGGTCCATCTTCTTTTTGCGCAGGGGGAGTGGAGCTGAGGGAACGCTCTGGTTCAACGGGAAACTGATAGAGCTGCACTTCAGCCTCCTCAGGAACCTTCTCTGTGTCTGTGCCACGCGTGGGAGAGTGCTGCAACGAAAGGAACGTGCTACCAAAATCTGTACTTTGAGCGTGGAGAGAATCGGGGGGTTGCCCTGTTGGCTCTGCATCAGGGAAATGATCAAACGTAGCGGGAACTTCTTGACTCGAAGGACTCGCTGCGTCTGAATCTGAGATGCTCACGTGGTCGTTGCGTTCATCGGCGTAAGGGGATGCTGTTTTGGGCGGGATGGTATCTGATCCATAATTAACAGTGGTTTCAAAATTGGCATTGCTCTCCTCTGCGTTTCCCCCAGTACGCTGCAGTTCCGCGGCAATGGGTGGAGACTCTGGCAGAGGGGAGAACTTCTCAGTCCCACTCTTCCTATCGCCTTCCTCTGGCGACGACTGACAGAGCGGCAGGTTGTCGCCGGCGTCGGGTTGTTCCAGTTCTGAGTCTGCTAAAGAACTACAGTCGCTCAATGTGAACGGAGTCCCTTCATCTGAAGAACTATCGCCAAATATATCTGCTGGAGGGTATTTTTCACTGCTACGTTCCGTTTTACAGTCGTACTCTTGAAGAGGAGAGTTTTCCGTGGTTTGGTGGAGATGTAAATTCGCCGTGTTTGGATCTCTCTTGCAGCTACTGGGTGAGACAAAATCTCCCACGTCACTGCTTGTATTTGTGTTGCAGTTTAGACCAAGCTGTTCATCGCAGCTTTGCCTTCCAGGCATAAACTTTGTAGTGCTCATGGGCTCGGTAGGTGGAAAAATACCTTTTCTTTGGGGAGAATCTGGTGTAGCCTTTGTGATTTCAGACTGTGCTACTTCATTGCTGTTCTTGTGATCTTGTGATCTTCCAGAAAATAGTCCGTTATCACCAGCAGTTGTGTTTTCATAATTGCTGGTACTGGGTTTGATGCCTGAGATCACGGCGTTCCCATTATTGCTTTGTTTCTGGTGCTGTTCTTTGGTATTTGGTGCCCGTACGTTGATACCAACGACATTTTCACACGAAGTAGAGGCTTCGGTAGGAACAAAGCACGTTTTTCTTGAAGAATTCTCATCGGAAGTGAACAAATCGTGCTGTGTATTTGTTGGTTTGCTTGCAGAGCGCTCCCTGCTCAAGGTTTCATCTGAAAACCCTTGATTAGTGTAAGTGTGTTCCGACCCTGAGTGTTTGTTCCTGCGCATGAGTCTCCAGAGGCTCCCGAGGTAGGGTCTTGCAAAGGCACCCAGGCAGAAAGCACACACGAAGGTGATGAGCACCGAGAGGGAGACGGCCAGTGCCAGGTCCTGCTCCCCTCCTCCTTGGCGAAAAGCAGCGGTAGTGTCCCTTGCTTTCCGAACCAAACCCCTGGAAACCCTTTCTTTCACCTGTACGCTGTAGATGAGATATTTCTTCTTGGTTGTATCGGAAGTACACAAATACAACCCTTCGGCAGTTCTCTCAGCGTGGTGTATCACTAAATTATTCATTGGATCCAGTGTCATATGAGGAAGGCTATTATCTACTGAAATTTTGCCTTGAGGTGTCCACCAAGAGACTCCATCACCTGAAATAAAAGAAAACACCAACTAAATATTTCTTAATAGTATAAGATACTTGCTTTGCAGGGTCAAGTTATTTTTATAAGAACGTACTCTGATCTATCTTCAATAATCTTAACTATTTATTATAAACTCCATTTTCTTTTTATCCATCCATAGTCATTTTAGGTGGTACCGAGCATCTGTTAAACCATCATGTGTTTCCCCCCCCATTTAAAACACAGTCTGTACGGGGTCTTAATAGCAGACTTTACGAGAAAAACGGTGTGGGTGAGGTTGCTGAAATTATTTAAGTATGTTCTGGGTTACTCTAGAAACTCCTGCTGCTCTCCCTCCTGGAAGATCCATATTTATGGCCAGCCGTTCTCCAGCGTGGCCATGGTCACCGAGATAAAATTGCACTAATTAACTGGCAATGTTTCAGCCACTCTGATTCTCCTGTCGTTACTGCTTTGATTGCAGCAAAAAGGTGTGAAAACCAAGGATATTTTTATCTGCCGAGGAATTGTTCCAAATTTTAGCTAGTGGGGGCCGTGGCTGGTTGTTGGCTTTTGGAATTTGTCTCAAGGTTGTAGGAAACACCTTTGCTTTTCATGTTCCCAGTGGAGCTTTGGGTGGATTTTAATCCCAGAATCAGAGTTTCCATGACTTTCTTCACGAATAAACAAAGCAGGTGGCATTTCTGATCGACTCCATGTATTTTCATTTGGGGATAAAGGGGAAAACCACACTCAAAGTGCTGTTAGTCCACCAGAGTTAAATCTTACAGCACGTGACAAACAGACCTTCTGCTCTACCTTTGGTCCGAGTTTTCCTTCTGCATGGGAAGTCTGAGCTCTGTAGGTTCTGTCACTTGTACGTCACGTGCTCTGCGTAATTGTAAATGCTGAATTAATTTCCTAGGTGAAATCTGCTTTACGGTAGTTGGTACTTTTTTGGAAAAAACATAAATCTTTTCCCTTGCAAATAAACTTTAATTCCATTTTGCTGTAACTGAATACTTAGAAACATTATTGTCTCCTCCTCGGTTTTGTGCAGTAGTGACACTCCACTGCTCCTCCTTTGCTTTCCCAAATTAATGGATACGTTTGCGACATGCTACTTACTGCCATTTATTTGTGTATAATTTGGCATCACCTGTTAGCTTAATGGAAGGAAGATGAAGCCTATTTTGGGGAAAAGTCGCTTTCAAATAGTCTAACCTATTTACTACTTTCTAATGAAATAATTTGCGTGTTAAATTGTTGTTCGGTTATTTTTAAACAGTATGTTTAGAAATCCACTTTTTAAAGCAGGTTTCTGTGATCATTCTGCACACGTTTGGATTTTAGCAGCACATGGAGAGAGCCCCTGTTTCACATACCCCTCGTGTTGCCCAAGTCACAGTTGAGCACCGATGTCCTCCCTGTCGGGACGACAGCCCTCTGGAGCAAAACGCCGTCGCTGCAGCTTAAATGGAAGCTTGAGAGATACAGCAGAGGTTTCTGTGAGTTGGTGGCAGATACATTGTATGAAATACTCCATTTTTTCCTCGTGGAGTCAAAACGAAAATGAAATAAATGTTTGAAAGCATTTGGTCTGCAGGTCAATATCCAGGCATTGTTTGACAAACCAACTTCAAGTTGAAAGAAGTTCAAACTGATTAGTATCTGTGGTAACGGGGTTGCCAGAGCATTTTCACGGAGATCCACAACCTATTTGGAAACAATTTAGTGTTAATTTGATAAGCCTTCCCAATGGGATCCCAATTGCAATGTCAACAATAACATTTATTTTAGTACACAAGCACTTTTGCAGCTACAGGAACAATACACCTGGTTAGGATGTCAAGAATATTGTTCTAAGTTTTTTAATTTAAATTAAAAGTTTAAATTGTGGTATATTTAGAAATCTCCCGTTGAAGACTACCTCTGTGTGAGTGGGAAGCCGCGGGGCTCTCGCCGTGGAAGGGCTGGGGGCAGAAGAGGACGTGTGTGTGCTGAAGCCAGGTATGGATTGTTTTGTGGCACAGATAAACAGTGAATTTATGGTTATATTTTCTATATTTACAAGTGCGTGCATTTTCCTATATATGAAAAGCAAATATATATAATATAAAAATAATGCTTATTTTCACCTTTTGCTTTAGTCTTTATAATTGCATACTAATATAATAATCAATGGCCAAAATAATCGTGCTGAAAAGTTGATAATTAGTATCTCTACTGGTGATTAACACAGCACATGGAAACAGTTGTGCTGTTGCTTTACAACCTGTAATTTGTGGAGATCCCTGAAGGCGTCCAGGTGAATTTCAGTTATCCTGTTTTTTTGCAAGTCGATGTCCTTCAGCTCGGAACAGTTCTCAAAATCACTCGGGCCAACCTGTCGTATGCCGTTGGACGACAAGCGGAGAGTTTGTAAAGATTGCAGCAGGCCCAGTCCTAGGAAGAACAAAAGGTGTTTACATTTCTTGTTTTCCCAATTGCATCAAGTGGCTTTTTAAAATTTTTTGTGACAAAATTCCTTCCCTTCCCGTCTATCGCAACTTTGCAATTGTCCTTTCCTATAGGGTGGTTGTCCCACTCTAAAAGTTGTGTGGCATCAACAGCAGGAGCGTTAATGCGTTCACAGTCAGTGCACGTCTTAAAAATTCACATCTCCAGAAAAGCAGTAACATTCCTTTGTGCTATCAAAATTATGTGATCTCTGTACTTCCATCACGATTCTCTGGCGAACTGGAGGTAGGAAAGGAGGAGTGTGAAAAGGGTGGAATATGCTCAGTTTAAAAGGAGGCTGAGGGGAGACTTCCTCGCTCTCTACAGCCACCTGAAAGGAGGGTATAGCAAGGAGGGTATAGGGGTTGGTCTCTTCTCCCAGGTAACAGGCACTAGGAGAAGAGGAAATGGCCTCAAGTTGCACCAGGAGAGGTTTAGGATGGATATTAGGAAAAATTTCTTCCCTGGAAGGAAGTGGAATGGGCTTCCCAGGGAACATGGTTGAGTCACCATCCAGGGAGGTGTTTAAGAGATGATGGAAGTGTTGCTGAGAGACATGGTTTAGTGATGGTTTTTGTCAGTGTGAGGTTGATGGTTGATCTGATGATCTTAAAGGTCTCTTCCAACCCAGGCGATTCTATGACATGCATTATATTAATTGTAAATAAAAGATGGGGATGCAAAAGGTGACACAGTATCTCCTATTCATTGCTGTCTGCAGCTTCACAGGAGTTTTTAGTATGTGGAATTATCTGAAGCATTACCCATAGGATGCAAACCTAACTAAGAACGGTGCTTGTGCCTGCCTGTGGCAGCATATTCCTTACCACCTCCTAGTTACGACAGGAGCCTTCTTGCCATAAATGGCCCTTTTTAAATGCTGGAGATGCCTCAGTTTTTCTCAGCTGTTCTGCAGGCAGCCCCAGAGCTCCAGCCCAGAAGGGCAGGCACTTGGACACTCAGCATCGCCACCATTTGTAACACCTCGATGTCACCCCAAAGGGATTTTTGATCATGAGGTGCTGTTGAGAAGATACTAGCTCTCCTTCAGAATTTTAGCCTTGGTGTCATCTGGTTTGCTGGAAATCCCTTATTCCAGTTTGCGGAGGAACTGATCTTTGGATTTCTTGTGAAAAGCAGTAGGAGTGATGCAGTCCTGCTCCTGGTGAAACCAGAGGCAGAGGGTAGGAAATGCATCCAGAAGTACTGGCAGTTCATCAATGCTTCCTTGCACCTGCACGAAGAGTTGCAGTTTGGATGCTTCCCTGAAGCTAAATTTGTGCCAGAAACACACATGGGTACAGCAGCAGCCTGACACCCGGGGCTGGTGGCTGTGGGGAGGGTTTCTCTGTGGCCAAACCCCTCCGCTTAAGAAATTCAGATTTTCTTAAAATTCAGTGTTTTCTTACAAACCAGAACGTTAGGGATTTTGGAGGAGAAAAATAAAATTCTGAACATGCATTTAAATGAGTATGGGATTTAAGTACAGCTTGAAATAAATATGGGGGTACGATGCATCACACTTTAACATCGAAAAATGGAGTCCCTTGGAGGAAAGGGTTGATCTCTCTGACCCACTGGGGCATCCCATAGTGAGTAGTTACAGTTATCTATCAAAACAAATCAAATTTACATCAATGGATTTTATAATATAAGCTTTTCTATACTATCTGTGTGCAACCTCACCGACAACTGCAAAATAATTCAGTGAAACGGTTTCCTGCGTACCAGAGAATGACTTAGTATCAAAAAAGGAGAAAAACAGAACTGGGAGGACGCTGCCTAAATTGCAGATGCAAAATTCTAAAATTATTCCCTTTGTGTGACTTTTTGTGAGATAAGTAGATTTTTGGTTTATGAGGACAGAGGCTGCAACGCCTCCCGGAGCTCAGTGACCAGCACCCACTTTCTGCAAGTCTACGGAAACCTTCTGGCCTTCTCCTGTCACTAGAAGGTGTCACTTCGGGTGGGTGACAGGCAGCACAGAGCAAAATTGCTTTGACTGAACAAAGTGTATTTTCCTGTCTTCGTGACATACCCAAATTGGAGCAACTTTTATTTGAGAAAGTATTTACTTTCTTCAGAAGAGAAGTATGAGATTCGTTGTGCGGTAATTTTCTTGATGTTAAGGTTCACGACTGGGTTGTGGAGGTTGGTGTTTTTCCAAAGCTCCTTACTTCCCTTTCTGTACAACAAAAAAAACCACTTCTCGGCCTCCCAGAGGAGAAATTTGGTTATATCTGACTGACATCGAGGCATCATGATTGCAAAGACTATAAAAAAGTCAACCTCAACCTAATCTGAAACAACCCATTCGCTTCAGTCTCTGTGTTTGCACCCACCTGGAACTTTCCCTCACCTGAACTATAATTAAATGACAGTTGGGTTCTGAATTCAGCCGGACGGACCGAATCGGACCCAAACCCAACTCTCCCCTAAGGCTTTCGAAACGCTCACCTCTTGGAACGCTGTTGAGATTATTTCTTTCAACTGACAAGAGTTTCAGAGCAGGCAGGAGGCGGTCGACGTTGCCGTCCTTTCGAGGCGTGGGTAGGTCCAGCGCGAAGGCGCTGATGGCGTTTCCATTCAGGTTGAGAGTTTCCAAAAGGGGTAAATTTCTACAGGTAGTTAAGGAGAGTTCAGAAATCAGGTTGTTGCTGAGATTCAGGTGTTTTAGCTTCATCCATTCTTCGCTTCTTCCCTCGGCGCAGGTGAAAGTTTTAATGTTATTGTAGCTAAAATCAGCCGTTATTGCTGTTTGTGATAAATGTGGAGGAACAGCAGATATTCCGGTGAAAGAACAATTCACTGAGAAGACCCCGTCCCACCAGCAGCCAGAAGGGTGATGTGCGTCAAGAAGACTCCGCCGGGAGTTGGTTCCCACCGATCCAGGAAGATGAAAGTAAAGGGCCACAGCAAGGACACTCAGGTGAAAGCTATCCATAGTATCTGGATGGAAAAGGTAAAATTACAGTAAGTTCAGCGCAACAAGAGTTAAATAGAAAGCGGAAATACTTGGACATAAAAAAATCATTAAACGCTAAACAAATACCCAAAGCATTACCAACATTCTGCCTGAAACACTGGGTTTGGGAGTTATTAGGTATGTTTCAAAAAGAACGTTCGTGAACTGGTAACCTTCCCCCCTCCCTCCACCTCTCCCAAAAAACAATCCCAACCTTCAGTCCTTCATTCCAGCCCTCGGTCGCCGAACGCAGTTTCTCGGGAACTCGGGAGCTAAGAGCAGTGGAGACTTTTGAACTCTGCTGCAGGTATCCTACGCAATTACCGCTGAGCAAAGTCCACCCCATACAATCCCTGACGAACAGATGCGGAATGATTTTCATACTTACAGTTCATAAAAATACTACTCCCCCCCCCTCGGTAACACAACCGCCTATTTTTAATGAAAAAACGATATTCTTACAAATAAGACTTCCGAAGCGCAGGTGCATCTCAGAATTTATTGGTTCATTTCAAAACAAAGATTAGAAATTCAGTTG
>JAHREE010000278.1:5944129-6113319 GCA_033628505.1 Tringa tobata | reverse complement strand
CGGTCACGGCTGACAACGTGGAAAGTTTGCTGATCGCAGCAGACCAGTTCAATGTCATGGGCCTCGTGGGACTGTGCTGCGCGTTCTTAGAATCCCAGCTATGCTTGGAAAACTGTGTGGGCATCTGGAGATTCACAGACTATTACTACTGTCCTGACCTGCGAGAAGCAGCCCATGCATTCATCCTCCAGCACTTTGAGGAGATGGCCAGGGTGTCCACCGAGTTTCTGGAGCTCTCCTTCAATGAGCTGGAGCGCCTGCTGGAGAAGGATGGCGTCCATGTGAAAGAAGAGGCCGTATTTGAGGCCCTTCTGAAATGGATTGCTCATGACCTGCAGAACAGGAGGCAGCACGTTGTGTTCTTGCTGAGCAATGAAGGGTGGAGGGATGGACAGAAGGGATATTTTTTTATAAAATAATCATTTTTGACATTTAAGACTTTGCTTAACATTTTTGCATTGCTCCTTATCCTTTTTACTTCCCTTTGGAGCTCCGTCACCGAATCCTCAGATTGTCCTCCTGGGCACACCTCACGCTGCTGTTCTCTCTTGTACCATCCATTTCCAACGGCTCTGGCACACCCTGCAGCCTGAGACCTGGGCGGATGCATGTTCTTGTGGGTGCTCTGTGTGTGTTGCCACATCCATTCAGCTGAGTGCAAAGCACATGATTTTCTGCCAGGTAGATACCGTAGCTCAGCTCCTGAGAGGGTGATGTCCACTGAAACCTAAAAGCCTCTGAGGAGTGACAACAGACCAGTGTGGCGGTAGGAGGAGAAGCCTCGCAGGAAAGGCTGGTGTCTGAAGGAGACAGCTGATTTCTGTTTAACACCCGCTTTGTGTGAAAGGAAGCCATTTTGGGGTAATCAGTTCCCTTCTTCACCAAGGAGCCACGCATATGGAGCTCGCATGAAGAAAGGGCCTTGTTCTGCTACACTTCTTTTACTGCTTGTGGAAGAAATAGATGAATACTCATTGTTTTCTCCCTGTAAGATGGATGGCATTTTAAATGTCAAAAGGTTCCCAGCGGTCCCTGGTGTGTGAAGTGCTGCTTCTGTTTTGGCTCTGCTAAGAAAAGGTAAGGAGGACAAAATCAGATAAAATAGACCAAAAATGTCAATAGGAGAAGCTGAGATGTGACTGGCACTTTTGTGTGTGTGTTTGTGTGTGTGTGGTGCACGTGCAGCAGACCTGGGGACTCATGGCAAGTGCTTGCCCACCAAGGCTGGTCATCCTGGAGGATGTAGAGTAGCATTGTCTCTGCCTGTGGGCTGAGTTGGAGCTGGGCTTCTGCCCACGGGACCCTCCTGGCTCTCTTGGGCTGTGCCCGAACAGGATGCAGGGGCCATGGTTTGTAGAAGAGCATTTTGGAACAGAACAAAATCCTTACCAAACCTTACCCAGAAAAGGCTAGTGGGCATTTTAGATGAAATTTTACGTGCTAACCCGAGGGACCCAACTTAAAAAAAATATAATTACATCTGTTTTTCTTGAGGAGATGTTTGTGTGAAGAAAGGTTCCAAGTTCTTTTGCCCACCATAAGGCATGAAGCAGAGTATTTCCCACAAGATGGCACTATTGCCTTATGCACAGAAAAAGCAGGTTTTTGCTTCAGTGCAGTTTAAAAAAATGGTTGCCAAAGTGAGATTTGCAAACAAATGTGTAAACATTACAGATCTGAGCAGTTATCAACAGATGTCAAATAGAGAATTAGCTTGCCAATTGATCTGTTAAAGGTTGTTGCCTGAAAAGGATGTGAAAAATCCTGACGTGGGTGATGAGATAAATTTCACTATCAACCCATCATTGGAGAAAGTGGTTTGGATTTAGGTTTATTTGGGGTCAATTTTTTTAAATTAACGATGCGGTTCTCTCAAGTGAATGGTATTTACCTGGTCATATTCTGACTGATCTTCTCAAAGAACTTTTACTTTAAAAAAAACCCAACCAACCCCCAACTGAAAATCACGTTGAAAATTAGCTACTCTTAACATTTGTCCATTTTTTATTATTTCTAGTTCTTATCCAGTTAAAAAAAAAAAAAATGTCTTGCAAAATTGTTGTATTTTGAGTGATTGTTCAATTGTGATGGCTGGCTGGCAGGTCTCTCTGCTATTCCCTTTGCCTATGACTGAAAGAGGTATTTTCCTAATAAATTCTGCAAACACTCTGAATCAGAAACAGGCAGGGTCAATCATGTCTCCCGAACCACCAGGGTAGAGATGGAGGGAGCCCTGCTGTCGCAGCAACTGCTTTGGATAATAGTGTTCTTAATCTTAGTAATTGCAGTTTTAAAAACAAGTTTGTTTTGCACCACGCTCTATCTCTTATTGCAGTGTTGTTCCAGAATTTCACTTCTGTAATGCTTCTCTTCTGATTCCCAGCCCAAATGTATTCACTTCCAGGCTATATCTCTTTGTTCTTCTGCCAGTGTCATTCTTTATCTTCAGAAGTCCTTGTTCCCTCCTTTGGTATTTGCCCTACTGATGAGAACAATCATCTCCTCTCTTGGTTTTTGTTTCTCTAGGCTAAAAAAGCCAAATATTTCCATCTTCTCTGAAGAGAGAGGCTCTTCGTTCTCTTGATTATCCTGTTTGGGTGGCCCTGGGTATACTTCTGTTTCAATCCGTCTTTCTTGAGCACAGATGACTAGAAATAGTGCGCAGTATTCAGGATAAGGCCTGACAAGAGCTTTGTATCATACATTTATCAATTTCATTGCACCATTGTAGCATCTCTGTGGTAAGTGGCTCAATATCCGTGATCAATTAATAAGTTTTATTATCCTCAGTTGTTTCAAACTGAGGAATATTTTTCCCCTAGAACACCAATTCACCCACACCCTTTTTTCTGTGGGCTCTTGATTTTCCATCTCTAAATGCCTTTTGTATGGGTGGCACAGTAATTTTAGAAATTCTGAACTTTGGACATCCATTTGCATGCACACCATGACAGCGGTGTCTGTGAATGCCATGATGCATCATGGTGTATTCCTCTATTACTAAAAAGTACCACAGGGCCATGCCTTGCATTAAGTTGCCATAGTGGAGTTTAACTACCAACCTTAGAAAGTTCTAGTAGAAAAAAAGAAACTGCCTTGGTGCTTGATGGTACAGAGGAAAATATCTTATTTTGCCTTATTTATATCCACTTTGCCAAGAGAAGAAATCGATGCTAAGAGTGTCACTATAAACGAGTTGAAATACAGGGTACCATGCAATGTACAAGGTCTCTGTCAGTATTAGCAGAATGAAATACTAGAAAATCCTCATGAAAGGAAGGCAATTTGTGTGCCTGGTGGTTTGCAGCAAAAGCTTAAAATAAAATTGAAAAATTTTATAAGCCATCTAACTCCTAACCTTTTGATTGATCAATGACATGGCTCTCGTTTCTTGTGAGATGTTGTTTTTCTCAGTCATGTTTGTCCATCTCTTAAATTTGCTGAGGGCCGTCACAGCCATCTCCACAATACACGTCTGTCACTTGTCACAGACAAAATACCCCCGTAAAAGTATGTTTTGCGATGCTTCTGGATTTGTGCTGTTTCTCTGTTAGTCCAGGGCCATCTCTGAAGTCTGTTCCCTTGGCTGGATGGGGCTTTCCCTAGGCTAGGGAGGATTTGGGGCCATGGCTTCATGTTCTGAACTACGCAACCAGCAATAGCCGAGTGGGCAGCGTGTGCGGGGCTGCCTCTGCCATTGAAATATCCTGCTAATGTCCTAAGTCTCTGTGCACCCACAGGATGTGGCTGTTGTCCCCATGGTTCTTCCTCCACGTTTCGCCTGCTGTACGGCTCCTTGCCTCTTGCAGACAAAAATCTCCAGGGAAGGGACAGTTTCTTACCACTGCTTGTGTGGCAGGGCTGGATTTCACAGGCGATATGCCTGCACAGCAGATGCAGCCTCACTGTTATCTCTGCTGCCCACAAAGATCCTGGTCCCTTGAGATGGCTGTGGACCCATCCACCTTCCCATCACATGGCACCTATCTCTGTCTGTGCCCAGCTCTCGTGCAGTTTGAACAGCTCTGTCGTCGGGTACCACGAAAAACAACCTGTGCAGTTGGGTGAGTGTTCACATGCACAAATTCCTAGGAGCAATAAAGGCAGGGAGGGAGGATAAGACAGAATATGATCAAAAGGCAGATTGTCTCTACACAGAGAGCCTCTCTAAGTCACCCCTGAAACCCAAGTGGGCCGTTAGGTCTTCCTGCAGGTAATTGTACAATTTTCCTATATTTTTGAATGGGCTTAAAGGTAGCCTCCTCTTATCTCCCTGAAGCACAGGCAGAGAACAAAGCTGCTTGGAAAATTTGGCTCAGCCAAGGACAGCAGGTTTTTCACAAAGCGAGCTCTTCCCCCCAGCTGCTGCCTAGACGACTTCTCAGAACCTGAATAGACAGGCTGATCTTCTAATTTTTTTTAATTTCTTAAATTTTTTTAACCTAGCCTTGTAATAATATCAGATAAATGAAGACTTCAACGAATGGTGAAAGTTGCCTGAGAGAAACTGCTTTTGGCAACTGTTCCTTCTAATTAAAACGAAAGTCTGAAAAGCCTCAGTCTTTGGGAACAATTAATAAAATGCCAGCACTAGATAAGATACAGATAATTCTTTGTGCCTATTAACTGCTTCCTACAATTAGTGTATATGTCTTCAGCCAAATGCAGCCTGACCCTGGTATGGTAGGAAGGAGAGGTTCTGATTAAAAATGAGGGCAGCACCTCTCACTTGCCCTGCTGAACAGGTCAGTGCTTTCCCACCTTCCTGCTAGCAGCGATAAGAATAATTAATAGAAAGTTTCAATTCTGAGAGTGTCCCAAAGTATACCAAGGACCCTGCAGTGGGTATCAAGGGACTTTGTTCTGGTTGCTTAGATGCAGCAAGTACAACGTCTCTGTAAGCCTTCAGGTGGATGGCCAGGCAGAAACAAAGAGGAAGGAAAGAGAAATTCTCTCCATCTGGAGTCCAAGGTACCAGTTTTCTCTCTGGGGGCTTAAATGCTGATCCAGACTGGCTGAAGACGCTGGTGTGCAGGACCTCCAGGTTATGTTTAGGTTATGTTTAGATCTACTTATTTCTCAGCCTGTTAAACAATTGGCAGTCATGATGCCAAAATCCCGAGGGAGTCTGTCCTTGCTGCTGCCTGGAGTGGCAGCCTCCAGCCCAGGACGCTGGTGTGCTGGCAGCTCACAGGGGTGGAGTGTGCTGGTGGAGGTCCTGGGGGAGGCTCTGCACCCCGGGGTTTGGCCCAGGGACCTCAGAGGCTGTCCTCTGTCCCAGCCTAGGGGGGGCCAAAAGCATGTTGAGAAAGCACTGAGCAGGAGCAGCAAAGAAGACCAATGTGTGTACAGGAGTGCAGGGGGGCGGGTGAATCCCCCAGGAAAAAACATGCTTCCAGAGGCTTTGGGAGGTGCTGCTGGATTTATGGCAGCCTGGCAGTAGGAGATGTGCCCCCAAAACCAGAGAGAGATGGGACTGCTGTGGGGGGAGGCGCCTCCAGGAAGGCTCTGGACGACAGCCCTGGATCCGCACATGGGGAGGGGACGCGCTGGAGCCTGTGGGACCCAGATGAGACAGAGGCAGGCAAAGAAGGAAAGTTTTGAGCCTATTATCTTCATATGGAGAATGCGTGAGCCAGGGGTGTGGGAGAGCTGGGGCTGCACATGTGCGTGCATGAAAGGGAGAGGGGCAGGGAGCAGCCAGCCTGCTCGGCTCAGAAAGAGCAGAGGCAGGGGTTTCAGGCCATGCCTCCTAAGTAAAACCAACTGTAAGTAGCATTTCAGACAGCACAGAGTGAGAGTTGAAGATGACAGATCAATGTCATCATCCAGGCTGGGGGTGCAGAACTCCCCCTCTGACAGCTAAAGCGTGGATATATAAACCAGAGAGCATTTAAGAAAATAAGAGCACAGTACAAGCTAAAGGGGCTGGTTGGTGTATCCAGTCCAAGCAAGACAAAACACTCCTGTGTGTGGGGGCATCTGTGTGAAGGACAGGGACCACGCTCTGGGGATGGCAGCCCCATGGGAAGACCTGGGCTGGCCCTAGAGATGCTCAGGTGCCATGAGCCATCTTGCCTTGCCACCTGGGTTGCAGCCCAGGCAGATTCCCTCAACTGAGGCGCAGAGGTGCATAGAAAAACTGCAGTTGAGCAAGCCATGTATAGGAAAGTATTCCCAAAACTTGCTTTAGCCACTGCCACAACCTAATGGTTTCAGAAACGAGTGCAGAGTAGTTGTGCTGCTCCTCCACTGCTAGGCTTTGGTTCAAGGGAGGGATTTATTCTGGCTATGCTATAGCTCAGGGTGCCTGCATAAGCCTCTTTTTCCTTTGCTTTGTGTGCAGGAATGAGGGTCTGGGCCCAAGGCTGCTCTCTGACTAGGCTCATTCCCAGAATAACTCCTCTCCCAGCCTCCTCTGCCCCCCAAGAAAAAAAAATTCTTAATCAAATATATAAACACTGGCAGCTTTCAGGTTTGTGTTTCTTTCTGAGCCTAATTTAAATGAGCAGCAGACATTTTATAGGCTTTTCCAAGTGAACCTACAGGGGCTTATTTGCTCGAGTCTGACTTTCTGACAGCTCTCTACAAGCCTAATCAAAACCAGACTGACCCTCGTATGAAGCAGAATAATATATATTCATGCAGCTACAAAGAACCAGGCTAAATGTAGTAAGTCATAAACCACTACTATGGCAGCAATCATTCAATCATGTGCAGTTACCGCGCTTGGAGTTTGGAACAAGGGGTGTATTTGTTTTGCTCCCATTGTAGGAGGAAAGATGTAGTGGCGAGGAGCCGAGTAAACGTGCCTTGCATCTAGAAAATGCTCCAACATGTGTAGCTTGGAGTTTGTGGCCACAAGACAGAGGATGCCTCTTCGCTCCTCTGCCCGCAGGCAGTAGCACTGAGGTGATGTCTCTCCAGGTGAGGTGCACCCAGGCTCCCTAGGGGAAGCTGCTGGGGGGAAGGCTAGACAGGATAAACTCTAGGACCAAGCTGGACTTAAGGGAGATTTGCATTTATCATCTTTGCAGTTTGTCATTCTTTAATACATAGATCATATTTCTGGAATGTTCCCAAGGCTTCCTTTATTTAGACAAATTCTGGATGGCATCGTTAGGGTAGGGAATACTGCGGAGACATTAAATACTTAAAATGTCTTGATGGAGAGTTAAACACTGACCTCTAAAAGAAGACTTTTTTCTATTTCTAATTAACCCAGAGTGTTCCCATCACGTAATATCACCTCTCTGTACAAGGATGTGTTCATGTTCAGTTCCTGACATGTGGAAGAAATTTCTCTTTATCTAGCGGAGGCACTTTCAAGTGAAATGTGAAAGGAGGTGCTGAACTGATAGAGCAGGGATGTACCTTTGGACTGGACCAGATGGTGAGGTGCTGCAAAGGAGAAGGCATTCTGCCCAAAACAAGGAGGAAGAGAAAGAAATTCTGCAGGATTGGGCCAGGCTTGGGGAATGGTGAAATCCTGTGCCCATCTGGGAGGCATCAGGCCATTTAGCCCTCCTTCACCTTCTAACAAGGACTTTAAGTTTGTCTGAAGATGGAGAGACTTCAAGCAGCTTTGGATTGTGAGTTTTTCTGTCTAAGATAGCTTTCAGTGTTTCCAGTTTCTCTGTTAAACTGTTGTGTGAGTGAACCTCTTGCCTGTTAGAAGACAGTCAGCACTGGCCAGGGCTTGTAGAGTATCACTCACCTGGTTTCCTTAAACCTTTTGCCTTTCGCTAAAGATCAGCAATTCCATGCTGAAACCAGAGTTTAGCACTTGCTCTGTTGCCTTAGTGATTTTAGGGTGGATTACAATTGGTTTTGATGAAAAGCCCACATTATTTGCAACTACCTATTGCAATTCATCTAGAGGAGAGATTTCAGCTTTTGGGTTGAGATTCCTTTAAATATTGTACGTGTCCAAAGGATGACACAGGGGCTTTGAGATCCCCTCTCTGCTGTGTCTCAGTGATTTGGAAGGAAATTTCTGATCCCAGAGCTAAGTTGTCTTGTCTGACTCTTTCAAAACCAGCACCTGTTCACTACTGTTGTGCAGAACACATCCATTTGGGCTGTTGGGATTTGGTGGTATGTGAAGACCATCTGGCACAGGATGCAGGAGAATATCTCCCACAGAGAGCAGTAACAGGACCAAGACGTGGAGTTGCAACATCACCTACGTGGTCACGTTCTACTGCCAAGGGGTGTTTTGGGTGGATGTACAACTGATAACAAATTAATTTCAGTTTGTTTGTTTTTCTAGTGAATTGCACTGAGTGGAAGGTGAAGTAAAACTTCATCTGTGTAGATTAGACTGGGATTATTTTTTTCCTGGACACTCTTTTAGCGTGTTCAGATTCACAGTTTTGATTCGGGGTCTGTTTAACTGAGAAATTTTGGGGGGAGTAATTTTTTTCTTTGTGTTTCTTACTTTATACAAAGCCAGCACACAGACAAATGTCATTAACTGTATGGGCCAGGTATTTTGTCTGAAGTAATTATTTTTTACTGCTCTCTGTAGAGCATTATCATTGATTTATTTTATATTTTTTTTAATATGCTGTAACGATTTGATATGTTTTCCAGGTTTGGTGTCTCTCAGCGCAATGCAATACAGTATTACTTGCTTTTAGAAGGGTGGATGACTACAGATAAAACATTATCTTGCTTTAAAAGTATGGAAGTGTCTTTTACTCTTGTTTTTATGAGTAATATCCAGTTTTGGCATAAGAACACCCACGCAGTATAAATCAAATGCTTTTAGATACTTAGACTTTTCATCATTTTTCTAAAATGTGGATGTGTTGACATTTTCTGAAACCACCTTTAAAGTCTTTTTGGATGGACCATTTATACTGCATCATTTTTTAGGCTTTCATTTTAATCTTTCAGCCTGTCTGGTTTTATAGGTGTCAGGGTGACTCTCGGAAACAGGAATTTATGTTTGGTTTTGTTGCTGTTATAAACAGTCAAAGTGATAGTAATAGCTGACTGAGAAACATCAGACTTTGGTAGGTTTTTTTTTTTACCTCTCTGTGTAGAAGATGAAATAATTGGAACCCTCTGGATGGCTTTTTAGCAAGACTGCTTTTCGCCCTGGACAGGAAAAAAGCCTCAGACAGAGGCAATCATGTTACTCTCTTACTGCATAAACTTTTAGGAGTTTTAATGGTGGTTGTTGCACTGGATTGGAACAAAATGCAAGCTTATTAAAAATGTGGTGCCCAGGTATGCATGAATTTGGTCAACATTTGAAAGGCCTCAGCAGGGACTCATTTGCAGCCTGGCTTCTGGTGCCTTCTCACCGCTCAAGAGGCTGGGGCAGCACAAACAGCAGAAGACATTTTTACAGCTATACACTGAACTTTGTATCATGCAGGCTCATGAAGTGCAAAACTCCTTGTTTAGCAAAAGAAAAGCAATTTTCCACGAATGTTGAAAGAGTGGCACTCAATATATCAAGGGTTTCATTTGCAAAAAGTTGGCTGGGTAGAATATCCATAAAAATGGGTGTACAGGAGAATATTCCACTTGCATGTCCTCTCTGAGAGGAAAGAAAAAGGCTCATACTAGATCTTTTCATACAGAAAATTGGCCTTGGCTAATGGTGGTATAGCATACCACTCAGTAATAATATTAAATCAGATGATATTGACAAAAAAGCAGATCTGTGTCATTTGGAGACGGCAGGTTCATTAGGAAAGGAGGGAGACATAATAATTCACAAGATCAAATTGATAAAACCAGCAACCTCATGGACTGGATTTAGCCATTCCCTTACCCAGTTTCTTCTCATGGGAAACCCTAATCC
This sequence comes from Tringa tobata, assembly GCA_033628505.1. NCBI lineage: Eukaryota > Metazoa > Chordata > Aves > Charadriiformes > Scolopacidae > Tringa > Tringa tobata. The sequence goes on along the minus strand of JAHREE010000278.1, from coordinate 6,103,499 downwards.
TGCAGAAGAAAGTGCAGCTGCATGAATGAAGTGTGACTGAGTTTGCCCCTTGCCAGCAATAGCAATCATTTCTTTCTCTCATTTGAAAGCGATTTTGAGATCTTGTCTGGGTAAGTTTTCTTTTTCCTCCTTGTGTGAATAGCCTTCTTTCCCATTGCACCAAACCAGAGACAGAATATCAAAATCCAAGCTGGGTTTTCTTGCAGATGGCGCTGGCGGTCTTTATAGGGCCTCTGATTATTTGTAGTGATGTAAATGCTGCTTGGGTGCCACGTGTCATGGCCAATCGCAGCCTGGTGAAAACCTAATAGGTAAATTGTCTAAATGCAGCTTTCATGAAGGGTCGGTTAATGAACAGTACAACTAAGAAGGTTTTCTTCTGCACACAGAGCACCAAGGTATATGTTTTTTCCACCTTTTTATCTAGACGTACCCCAGATGTACTCCTTGCTGCTTGGTAGTCACTGCATTCCTCAGATAACTCTTTGATAATAATAGTATTAACAAAATTCTAGTTACTGTTAGTGCACAGCAGCTTTTAAGTGTACAACAATTTCCTGCTCGAAAAGAACAAGATTCAGGTATGTTTTTTCTTTATTGTCCTACTAGGAGAATTGTCTTTCTTACACGTCTTTAAAAGGAGGAAAACAGAAGGTGATACATCCACGGACTGTGTTTTTGGTACCTCTCTCTGATTGCCAGCAGATCACAGCAAGATGTAAGTTTCACTACTGCTAGGCTTTTTTTTTTTTTAAAAAACCTGGATATGATGCCAAAGTTTTCTTTTTTTTTCTTTTCTTTCTTTTCTTTTTTTTTTTTTTTTTTAAAGTAAGGTATATGTAGGGGAAAATTGAAGTTTTCTGCTGAGTTATCCCTTGCCAAGCTTTTTCAGCTGCAGGATATAGCGAAGGCCAAACTCTTTGGAACTTATTAGGACTGTCAGTGTAACCCAGGGGAACTGCACGGCGATAAAGTTATGAATCTATGCCATAGCGCCCACGTGTAATGGATGCCTGTAGACATGTATATGTCTATTATGCCAGGGTGCTGTGACATAACTCCATATTTTTCTTCAAATGCAGCCCTTCATTGCGGTGTATGTGTGTACATACACATACACACAGGAGAGGGAGAATAAGAAACATCTCTCCCTCTATGTTGTCTAATTCTTTGAAGGCAGCATCTGCTTATAATGCTTATAATGGCCATTGACGGGCAGATGTTCCAAAGCTGGGTCTAACTATAGCATAAATCGAGATTTTGACAATTCCTTTGTAGTTGGATATGGCACTTTCAAAACACCGTGTATTTTGAATTTAGGAGAGAAAGAAATGTAACTTCTTTAATTTAATCTCAGACTTTAGCCCAAATAGTGGGTTTCTTTAACGATGAATTCCTTTGTCAGGAGCCATGTTCAATGGCGCAGCCTCAATTCCCAGTGGAAATGAAAGCTGTGATTTGGTCATTTGTTCAGAGCTGTGGTTGTGTGGGTTCTCTCTGCCTTGGCTGGTATGTGCAATGCACCAACATCCTTACAGGAGTTCCCACCAGGATTTATGAGGAGCTTTTTGTTTACCAGAAGTTCTTAGGAGGGAGACATGGCTTTCTCTCAAATAAAACATGTAATGACACTCGCAGCCAAATCAGCTTTTATGAAAATAGTTTTAAAGGTCCTGCTTACCGCAAAACATGTCAGGAAATGTGTGTTTTGAGTCGGAAAGACCTACCTATGATGTTTTGTCTGACGCCACAGGAGGCGAGAGAGGGGGACAAAGCCAAATGTAAAGGGGTCGCAGGAGGATGCTGCCTGCATTACATCATCTCCCCTTTCCCAGTGGGAATCTTCCTGTGGGGATGGAACACGCAGTGCGTTTCAGGCTGTGAAAGGGGACAGGACCCCAGCCATGGCTGTTCGCCACTGAGCTGGGCTCTGGGCCTTGTCCGGCATCAGTTGGCAAAGTCCTGGCCCCTGTCTTCCTTGGCTTGCTTGCCACGTGCTTTGAGGGGAAAATCCAGCACACAGCTTGCCTGGTGCTGGGGTGCCATAGGGGATGGGCACATGGACAGGTAGAGGACAGCTAAGGGACAAGTGTCTCCAGCGCTCCCAGTAGCCTGTGCTTCATCCCAGGGGCTCTCTGGGTTATTCCACAGAGCTGAGACCAACTCATGAAAGTGCACTATTCTGTGTAATTCCCAACAGGCTTCGACGGGATGCAGATGGGGAGCAGTTCCTTCTGCTGGGACAGTCTGCCGGCCAAGGATGTGCTCTGGCCCAAGGAGACCATGCATTGCACAAGATCTTGGACTCCACTCCGAAGTGAAGTAGGGTGAAAAGACTCCCTTCTTTTTAACTTGAGGTTTGGGGCACTCTTGGGTTTCGAGGTTTGATTGAGAAAGTAAACCCTGGCAAGACAGGCAGTTGAATTGTAAAGCTGCTCAAGTTTTCCAGAGTTGCAAAGCAATATAGGACACTGTGGTTCTGTACTGTATAGCTACACACTACACATGGTGGGATTCAGCTGGGTGAGCTCCAAAGCAATGTTTTGTCTCTTATTGATAATTATTTGTCATAGACAGATGAAGGAAACACCCCCCCCAACAAACCGTGGTTAGCTTTTCAAGCTGGGAGATAATTTGTCCATAGTTAAACAGAAGATATTTATAGAGACATTAGCTGGTTGTACAAAATGCTTCAGAAGTTTGTTTAGAAGTGATTGAAATCAGCTGTTACTGAACTGAAAAACCAACCACACAAGCTAAGTCTACAGCCGTCGGTCTGCCTGTTGTCTGTTAATGTAGCACTTTCTTCCTCCAGCAACATCACCAATTCAGGGCAGTAACATCAATCTTCTGCCTTTTATTGGCGGGTATTAATAATTCAAGGATTAAACTCATCATTGAAGAGGGGCAATTTCAGTGGGTTTTAACAAGAAACTGCTTCAGCTCTTATATTAAAATATATTAAAATGTTGCCACATCTGAGAAGTCAAGCACTCAAGCATCAGGAAAACCCGTGTAGCCCCCAGACAGAGCTCCCTTTTCCAGCAGCTGTAAACTGAGCCAAAAAGTGAGTGATATGGGAGGCAATGGAGGGCCCTTCCCTTGCAGAGTCCTGCAGGACAAAATCTGCTACTGCAGTGAGCTACAATTAAGGAAATGGCGGGGTCGATGTGAACCAGGCTATTCTGCTCCATCCAGCCCTGCTGGCTGCCCCATCCAAGCTCTGGTTGCTTTTATTCTTACGGCCCTTCTTCTACCCCTCAGCAAGTTGTGGGCCCAAGTACAATGGCGTGTTTTGTACAAGCTGAGCGAGTAGAGCAAAAAATGTCATTAGGGTAATGAACTGAACCTGTCTTATGTGGAAAGGAGCTTTCCAGACCATGCACTTCCCACTGAGGGCAGCTACGCTCCACTGGTGCCCTTCCTCTAGGCCATTTCTAGAGTATATTGTTAAACAGAAGCAGTGCTTTGACTCCTATAAAATACTAAATCAGATTAATCACTAGGTTGAAAAGCATCAAGTTGGAGTTATATATATTTTTTTTTAACCATTAGTTAATTAGCATACTTACCATTATTTAAATACCCTAGGATAACCCCTCTTACAGCATTCTTATTTATGAGATACCAGTGACATCTCCACAGCACAACCAGGCCCCTGCAGCCCTGTTTAATACCTGGGCAGCTCAGAGCTGTGCTCCTCCTTGGCGTGTTCCCTGGTGGGACCGTCGTGGCTTTGACCTCTAATGGGGGTGTTCTATGGTTTAATGTCTCCCAGTGGTGGCTGGATTCCTGGGGACATACCTTACTGATGAATAGTGTGCAAAATGCTTTCATAACAAAAAATGCCAAAGATGCCTTTAAAATATTTCGATACAAGGCGCCTGAACATGGGGTAAAAGGAAAGCCTCCCCATATTTAATCTCAAAGTCAGAAGTTTATTGCTGATGTTTACACAGATGCCATAGCGCTGGAGCCACAGCACATCTGGGGAGTAGGCGGCTAAATCTCCCTTTCAGTTTTTTACTGGAAACACAGTCAGAGGAGGTTGCCTGACAGCATGAATAAATCAACATGTTGTCCACAGGAAACAAGGAGATAGCAGGAATGAAGCATAAATAATGCTATACTAACATGGAGAGATTATTTCATACTTTTTTTTTCCAGAGAACTATAGTGAATGGTTTGCTGGAAAAAATCTTAGAGAGCTGCTCTAAGTGCACAGTTATGAATGATCTCTTCACCTCCATGCAAAAGGCAGGATTAGCAGGATTCCACATGGCCGCAGACAGAGAGGCAGGGGAAGATGCGGGAGAGAGAAGACAACATGGAAAGATCTTTTGATATGTTTTGTCCTATCTTCAGTTAGGGGAGTAAAAGAACAAAGACTTTTTGGTTTCAGCAACATGAAAAAAATGATTTTGTCTTTTCCATGAAGCTTTCCAGATTATAAGAATGAAGACGTATGCCATTTTTTATTAATCTGTTTTTCCCCATAAAAAAAGTTTTCATGTCTTATCTGTGACAGGAGCAGGGTTGCAAAAACTTGCTTAGTCAGTAACTTAAAAACCTATTCCTTCCCAGTGTTTTTCTCCCTGAGCAAAAGCTCTGTCCCCTCTCTACTTCCTTGCACTTGGGCATCGAAGGAGAGGTACCAGCCCAAGGGCAGGTGGAAAACCTGGAAAACAGGAAAGCTGGGTGGACACTGAAAACTCAGCTGTTGTCAACACAGCAGGCAGTCTGATGTAGCCAGAAGTGCAGCTGAGAGGGTGTCTCAGCAGTCACAGTGATGCCTGGGTGTAGTTTTGCCTTGTGTTCCCACCGGTACCTACTTCACAGTGTGGTTACCCTGCTCACAACATCTTCTGACAGCACTGACTTGCCAGGTACATCAGGAAGACTCCCAAAATCCCAGGATGATGGTGATTGGAGGGCACAAGCTCCTGTTGTTTCCCAAGAAGCTCCAGCAGGTCAATCAAACCATTCACATGATCAGATCTTGTGATCTGAAGAGCTCCTGGTGTTAAGCACTTTGCGCATGTGTCACGAGGCAGCTGCGCAGAGATGCTGGTCGGAGACCTAAATCACCAAGAAATGCTATTGCAGGAAGTTACAACTCAGATTTGAATTCCAATTACTTCCCTCTGGATTATGGGCATGTTGTTAAGCTTCCTAGGCAAAATAATGACAGCAAAAAGAAATGGTGAGCTTTCTGAATTACTGGAGTTGTACAAAGCTATTAAAATGCGAAGCATACACACAGACCAAGGGAGAATGAGTGAAAGACCCTGGGACAGGTTCAGCATAAGTTCATGAGAGCTGCTGCTGCTGTCAGAGTCTCTGTTGCCCAGTTTATGTGTTTGAGACTGTTTTTTGAACTAGTCCATGCCTGCTAGAAAGCACCAGAGGAGCATTTTGTCAGGAGTAATTTCTAGTTCTACAAATTGCATTAAGGGAAGGAAGAACCATTTCTTCTTAAGTCCCCCTCCTTCTTTGAGAAACCTATCAGTTCCATTCCTTCTACAAAAGCATCTTCAGCTCTTACCAACCCTGTCTGGCTGCTTCTGCTCCTGCCAAAGCTTTTGTGTGACTCTAGAATTATAGTGCTTCAGCTTTTCCAGACAGGTTGCAAATTGTCCCTTTGAACTCCTGAAGGTGAAGAACCCTAGCAGAGAAAGAGACTCTGTCCTGGAAGACAGAGACTTCTGCCTCTAAGACTTCCCTGGAAAGCTGTGCCAGGATTAACTTGTACTCAGATGCTTCTCACAGATGGCATAATTATTTATCTTCTACATACGCAGTAGCATCTGTGTCCAATATTAGAAGTTGTGAGATACAAGAAAATTGAGATGGGAGTGGTCATGAGGGATTTTTTTAAATTCCAGAAAAGTTTCAGTACATTCAGGTGACCAGAGAAGTGCTCTCCCATTTTCGCTTAGTATGTACAGCTTTTCCAGGGTCCTGTAAAAGCCCCAAATGAATTTTCTGTCATAGCAGAATGCTACAAAGCTCTGCACATCTGCAAAGCTAGACATTTGGCCAGTTCTGCACGGTCTGATTTTGCTTTTATTTGTGGAAATTCCCTGCTTGCTGATTGTGCTTCTCTGAATGTTGTTTACTCTTTCAAGCAAACAGCAAGGTAGAATTTAGATGCAACAAAGATTGTTAGAGAGCTCTGTCATGCGGTAGCTGTTAGCTATTCCAAAATTATATCTCTGTCCTATAAGTTGTTATGACCACAGTCTTTTCTGATCACTGAGACCCTGTGCTATAGGCTTTCCTCTATTTTCTGGGTTCATTTGTCATTACTTGCTTTCAAAATCCAGCATGGAAAAACAAATGAGTCCATTACAGCATGGGGATAGCATCTGTTTGTGGTACAGGATACAATTCCTTCACAGTTACTGCTTACTTCTCTGTGGCCAACCCTAGATGGTCTCTGAAGTCTTTGTTCTTCACCAAGTGATGACCAAAGGCTCTTGAGATAATTTTTAATGGCCTGTAAGATGACTTGCCCCTTTGCAATTACTGAGTGATGAGGCAGTTGTTCACTGAGCCTCTTCCCTCTGCATCAGTCTTTGCTGGACTGATGCTCTAGAGTTGATAACATCTGAGATAAGGACAATTCCTAAACAAAAAGTATCTTCAAATTATGTTGAAGGCATTTATGTAAGATCCACCCCATGCTGTACTCAACCAAGTAGAATCTAAATCCTGAGTGCTTCTATCCTGGAATATTCTTTCTTCTTTTTCTTTTAGTGTTTTTCAGAGTTGACCTCTTCAAGATGGAAACTCCTTTCTGTTCATCTTCCCAGCAATTTATGTGAGCTGGATAACAAACAGAGAGAAATAAGCCTTTTAGCAAATGGTCTCCTTAAACTAGCAGATGTTTTCCTTATTTGAGCTGAGACAATCTGATCTCTGCTTCCTGGATCTCCATAGGTTACAAAAAAGCTGTGAAAATCCTGCCCTAGCAAAGTTCTCTGGTGGGTCAATTAATTACTCAAGTAGTGACTTTTGACTGGGGTTTTTAAACTTTAGTTTCTTTGTGGATCTGATGCCTCTTAGCTCCATCATCTCATCAGCAGCTTGTCTCGTCAATGGGTCTAACACATGTGCAGAGAAGCCCAGCAGACAGGCAGGCTGGGGTTGAATTTTTGATGAAGACAGAAGCAAGGAGACCAGGCAAGGCATCAGCTCAGGGACAGAGCAAGGATGTGGTGAGCATTGAGCATTAGGCAGCCTACAAGTTGCAGCCGGGTGACAAGTGGGAGCCATAGTGAAGGTGAAACAAAGCCTCAGTCAGTGAGTCAGGCAAGTCCGGTGCACAAAGGTGTTTGGGCTGAAGCAAAAGGAGGGAAGGTCACAGCAAAGAGACAGTGTCCGAGCAGACAAAGCTCTCCAGAAGATGCATTTGGTCATTGCTGGCTGTGAGCAGAGGATTTCTCCTTGTATTGAAGGCAAACAAATGGTACCTGAGGAATTGGTCACTCCAGCAAGACTCTTGTTAAAAACTTCCATATCGACATAAAAGCTCCTGATCTCTTCTGTTCCTTGGAAAGTCTGTTCCTCAATAGTTGGGTTTCTGGTCATGCCAGTGATTTGCCTTGTTCCTTGAGTATGGAAAGCTATAACCTGCCTTACTGCTCCCTTTGGTGAAATCTTTTTAAAGAGCCTACAAAGATCATTGGCTTGAACACAAGTGGACCCCAACAACAGATAGTTATTTCTTCTCTTACAGTCCCAAACTGTGTTTTCTAGCACCTATCCCAGAAAACTCTCTGGTGGCTTTCTCCCAGGGCTACACACCGGTGACTCTGTGACTGCCTGCATTCTTCCTGCTCTCTTTCTCTTTGTTCTTCTTTTGCTGATGTAACACCCGGGTAATGCCCCTGCATGTGTACATTTCAAATTTTGAAGTAGCCTCTCGTGCACGGGCCAGAGGACACTTGCTGAGGTTTCAGGTGTCATCTACTGACTACTTGTTTCCAGAAAATGAAATAGTGCTTTCTGTCTTAATGACAAAAGGCTATAACTGTCTTCAACTTCATGACAAGACACTGTCTTGATACGAAGACACATGAACACAGAATTATTCTGCAGCATCTCTCCATCTACATCACTGAGGAGTTTTGTGATTATGTGGGCACACTCAGTTTGGGGAGGAGTGGAAGACACAACAGCCATGCTTGATGAAATCAAGGCCAGTCTGGTCTCCCTCTAATCGTGCTCAAAACAGTTGCCACAGGAAAGAAGTATGGAAGAGAAGTGATTCCTCTCCTGTACACCCTCACAGCTTCTGGGATCTGCAAACCAAGCTGCCCCAGGCGAGACAAAGCTTTGGGAAATCAGACCCTTTGGACCCAAGGAAGGCAAAATTCAGTGAATGCCTGCCTGCCCCGGTATTTCCATACTATTGGTTTCTCAACCGTGGTACAAGCTGACATCCTACAGGCTGTTCAGTGACCCCAAATTCATGTCATTACTCAGTTAAAGTCACACTCTTAATTGTGTTCTGGGTCAAAAACAGTATTTGTGGTTTAGTATGGTTTATACAAGATAGTGACCATAATCCTGATGATGAATTGTCTTCTGGTGGTTTCTATGCTTGTGTTGACAGAACTGTTCTTTCCTGAGAAATGTACAGTAACTATACTTTGTATTAATTTGCTTTGAGATATTAGGCCACAGCTAATAATTCTGCCCTCCCTAGGCTTTTGTTTTCTTTAGAAAACAGTTTAAAGATTGCTTAGTACTCTTGTTCTGGTTTTGGCCAGACTCCAGCAAAACAAAGTCTAGAAATCACACTCTAATTAAAACAGTCCTTACTGAGAGCTATCAACCTATGAAGCGTATCTGTTTTCAACTTTGAACTTCCTTCCTAAGGACATTATATGTTTTAATGAAAAAGAACATGATTTCTTCAGCAGTTTTGTTTCTCTTCATGAACCACTAAGATAAGCTCTGTCGCATATGTTGTCTATCAGAGAAGCACTCAAACAGTTAAAAGAAAACCAGAACTTTTCAGTTAGCCTGTTTCATTTTGACGATTTCTTTAGCAAAGGGGGGAAAATAACTGACATTAGCTGCAGGCCCTGCCAAAACAGACATTTGTTTTCCATTAGCTGCACATATCCTTTCTTAAGGGCTTACTATGAATTGAGACACAGCTCTGGGCATAGATCTGGTTTATGTAAGGCATTTTTGATAAGGATAAGTAAACTTCACACTCAAAAGTTTACTGTCTCTTCCTCTAATTCTATATGAATTATCTCTCTGCTTAACACCCAAAGGTTATGAGTCTGTCCACCCGGGAAGAGGTGTCCCAGAATGGGAGGGAGCGATGGAGTTAGGCGTCCTCCAAAGGTCCTATGACACTCCAATTTAAGAATAATATGCTATTTAAGCCATTGGTGTAATTTTCTAGGCTTAAAAGATACTCTGTTTGGGCTCTGATAAGAGCTGCAGAGAAAGGCATGATTCCTCAGCTGACCTGATTAGTAATCTACAGCAAGTGGAAGAAAAAAATGTTCCAGATTTTTTTAAATTTTAGCTGAAGTGTGAACTGGAAGCAATCCTTCAGATGGTCTGTTACCAGCAACCTGGTGCGTTAGTAACTAGTAACTTCTTTCGGAATCAGGTTTTCACATGTTGCAGGTGCAAGAAGCGGCTCATAGCCACATGGATGCCAGAGGGCTTCACAACCAGTTATTATTTATACTTTTAGATTGAAAAAGAACTTGGTAAATAAAACTCACCAGAGGCTTTGGCAGCTACATTTTCTACAGTGCTGAGCAACACAAGTTCCATGAGAGGTCACTGCCTCTGAAAAATCAGGTCATTGAGACTTTGGATAACACAAACACCAATATAGACAGTAAGAAGAGAAAGTGAAACACGGTAATTCATCACTACCACAAGCCCTGAGTGAAAACAAATTGCTTGAAAACTGAAGATCAGAAACACCTTGTTGGTCTACAAGCTACCAGGCTGTATTCTGTTCCCCATCACGGAGAGCTGGAGGAGACAGATAGGGTTTCCAGCCTGTTCCAGAGGTCAGTGGGCTTGGACGCCCTTCGAATGAAGGAGGAGGGGACCTTGCGCAACTGAGAGATCCATGCGAGCTGTGCCCTGCCAGCAGATCCCTCCTGAGAGAGCCCATGGGAGGCTCCTGCTGCTGGCTGGAAGGAAGGCAGAGGAAAGCAGACAGACAGGGAGGTAGCACAGTTCAAGGTAGACAGCGTGCTTGGCAGGGCATCTGGCTTTAATCACATCCCCCAGCTGGAGGTTAGTAGCCGAGGCTGACTCTACCAGCTATGCCTGGAAAGGCAAGTGGAGGAATGTGTGCTGTTTCTGTCTGCAGAGTCTCTCTACAGAAGTTCTGGTCTTGGGTTGGAAGGGTGAACATCTGAAAATAAGGTGTGAGACTGTGGCTGAAGGGAGGCAGGGCATCATCACAGAATTATACTATGCAGAAAGAGTTGGAGGGGAGGAGCATGGCCAGAAATGCCCTGGTCACTTCAGGAGAGGCTCCGCTGTGAGCAAAGACACATTGGCTAGTCAGCAGCCCTCGAGAGTCACCATTCACAGAGTAAGGAAATGTATTGATTGGAATAGGTGTTAATTATTTTCCAGTCTTGCAGAGGAGACACTGGGAAGATATAAATGACCTGTGTGATGAGAGAAGTGAAAAATCTTTACCCAGAAAAGTGAAAAAGGCAGCAAGCTGTAGCTCAGGTTTCATTTTGGCTGGTAGAGTATGACATGGGCAGTGCTGCCCAGATGGGGTTCTTTATTGTTTAAATTTTTGATGAGGTTGATATTTGACATGCTCATGCTGCATGTCGTATAGGGAATGGGGGAAGTTAATGAAATCACTGGAATATAATAGCGGTTCCCAAAGTAAGAGAGATTCCACCCCAGATGGTATTTTAATGACTCCTCAAAACGTTGTGGGACTGTTTTTAATGGATTATTTTAATTTATCATTACAGCGTGCAAAAAAAGGAAAATAAAATCCTTGCCTCACTGTTCTTACAACCTGGATTTAAACAAGACTATAATATTTTCCTAATTGGAAATCTATCCTTTTTTTCTATTCTTTCTTCTTTCTCTATTTTAGGGTCCATTATACTCATCATAAAAGATTCAGGCTGTGAGATCAATCAAGAGTCATATCTGAGGCATGTAACTAAAATACAACAACTAAAATATGGCAACTGTTCTTCTTCTGTAGGATAGCTGAGACTGAGAGGAGGAGATACTTCTGATTGTATTTGATTTTGGTTTAATCAGCTTTGGAAAAAAGGAAGATATTGATCCCATCTCATGAGTGTCCTTAATCACCTAGACAGGCCCCACTTACTCTGATGTCCATCAAGGGCCTCTCTGCTGTGACTTGTGCTGTTTCTCTGGTTTAGGTGCTCTGGCAATGGATTTTTCAATCCCCTGTTCACCAGGACTAGAGTTCACAACACTTTTCTCTGCAGATGCTGGAGCAGTCTCCACTACAGGGAACAGATTCTGGGATCATACAATCAAACTAACCTCTAGTCCCATGGAATCTAGTCCCATGAAAAAAGGTGGAGGACATGTAAACAAACTGCAGTTCTCATAACTAGACATATGGAGAGGGAAGATATTTCAGAGATAAACTCAGACAAGTAAAATTTGACATAAAAGCCTTGGGTGTGCCTGGCTGCTCAAATGCAGTTGAAAAGATGTTTGCTAAACAATGGTAAATGCTTCTTTGGGGATCTAAATAGGAAAAAAATCCCCTTTCTTTTGGTGAAAGGGAATATTTAGAGGAATATTCTATTTTCTGTAGTGTTTGGTTAAGCTGTAGTCAGCTATACAATTATTGCCAAAATAGGCAATGGATACAAATTCTGTAGCATCCGAGTGCTTTTTGCTTAAGGAATTTTATTTCATCTTTCAATGGGATTTTTTGGCAAATCATGTTTTCCCTCTATATTCAGTAGCAAAGACTTTCTGCTTTCCAGGGCAGTAATTCACATAAGATGGTCCAAATGAGATCATGAAGTTTTTAATCTATGCCTTCTTTTTTTTCTTTCTCTTTTCTAGGCACATATGTTCCCTTTCCTAAAACATGTTCCTTCTAAATAACTCATGCCAACTCATCCTCTGGCCAAAATGAAGATAGCGATGCTTATTTCAAGACTTTCACTGTTGTTTTTTTTTTTTTTGTTAAAGTTAAATCTTGCATTGAGGCTGTAGAAAAATGTATATTGTGTCGTTTAAATGCGCACGGAGACTTCATTTCTACAAACTTGCCTTAAATCAAATTTTATTTTAACTTAGCCCTTCAGTTGTGCCTATTTGCCCATGAGGTGTAGTTTCACCAGTGCTCTACAGCTTCACCCTGAGAGGACCAGAGCAGGCATCTTAGGGACCGTGTTTGGTGTTTGCTCTTTAAGCCACCTTCATGAGCATGTTCCAGGTTGCCACTGCTGGGATGGGGAGATGGTGTCATGGCCAAATCATCAGCTCCCATCATGTCCCCCTGCCAGCATGGCTGGGATGGCACGTGCCAAGGATTTTGTGGGTGATATGCTCCTAGAGACTGGTGCTGGGGAACAGGGCAGAGGAGCAGCTGGTGTATCTGCGATACCCAGGACCTCCCTTCTGCAGCAGAACAGAGTCGAGGTGGCTGCTGCCTGGAAGGAAAATGGGAATGGGGACTCTCAGGGGTGTCTGCAGAGCAGCATGCCTGGCACTGGGTCAGTGTACCCAGCAGCTTGTGGGTGCACTGGGCTTGCCAGCTACCAGGCACTCTCTGGCCTCCTGATGGTCCCTCTTTATCCCCACAGCTCTGTCAAGCAACCATCTGGGTGTGCTCAGCATCTTGCTGCCCGATTTCACCGGCTCCTGGGGGTCCTGACAGATGGTTTTACTTTTAGCAGATGGGTGAGGGAACATCTATGATGTCCTCAGCCTCTGCAGAGGGCTACCTCCCCTCCAAGGCAATCCCTTGGCAGTGGTGGATCTGGGTAATGAGGAAGCTGCTGGATGTGGAGGCTGAGAGGGGATCCTGAAAGTGATTTATTTTTCCTTTGCTTTTGCCTTTGTGGTGTAGGCTATTGCATGGACATGTTGAGATGACAGAGACATTTGAGGAGGCATGTGGTGAGCCCCAGGGGACTAGTGCTCATTTCTGCAAGCTATAAATTCTGCTGAGCACCTCAGGGCTGAGACACCGCCGAGTCACTTTTTGGTTCTCATTGCCTTTAAGGGCCACATCAACAAATAGCTAGTCCTTCTCTGGGTTATCTGCCCCAGACTCATCTCATATGTACGTCCTCAAAGCCTAACTTACATAGAGGGATTCCAGGTGGCCCCACCAGTGGGGAGAGCTCCGTCTAAATACCTGGGATGGGGCTGTACCCCCTTTCTCTTGGCCAGCAGAGGAAGTGCAGCTTTCTTTGAGCTTATCTGCCCAGCTGCATAGACATCACCTCGGTGTTTGAATTTGTGTCTAACCTGAGCTGGCTGACCAATAAGCACTGCTCAAGCTATGGACTCAGTGTGTTGTGTCCTGGCTCCACCATGTAGGGCCAACCTTCTGCCATGAGCCCTGGCCCCACTGAGGGCTGGCCCACATCCTATGCTCCTTTGCTTCCCAGTCGGCTGACTTGTCTGGGCTCTTGTCTTGCCAGCAGCCTCCCTGTGAGGGCACCATGTCTGCTTTCATTTGGCAACAGAAAAAGGGGTTTGCAGCAGTCAGCAGTTAGGTGTTTCTGTATTTTAAAACATGTATCCGTTCTCTAGGGTGAGTGCCCTGTGCTTAGGTGTGTCACGCCCTTCCCGCCTACGGACCGCAGGTGTTCGACTGATCTGTGCTCAGCTGCTGTGTGGGTAGAGTCTCCACACACATCCAAGGGCCACCAGGTATCTTAGGCTGGAAGCAGGCAGCCTCTGAGAAGCTGGAGAATGACCTGGGAGGAGACGATAGGATGTGGTTTGGGATTCAGAAGAGCTGGGAGTTGGCCACTAACCCTTTGGCTGCAGAGCCCTTTTCCTCTTCCCTCGCTGGATTGCACCTGCAAGGATGCTGGCAGACTGTAGAGACATGTACATGTCCTTCCCAGCACAGCCCTCTTGCTGGAAAGCCTGACTCCAAAAGCCATTTTTCTCTCCCTGGAAAGGGTGCTCGAGCACAGACTTTCCAAGCAGGGTGGTAAAAGGGTGAGCAGGCCCCAGTGGGATGGGACTTCTCCCATCTTCATCACCAAGGAGTGGGAAGCACAGGAGGGAACGACTGCTGTGTCTGAAGGTGGTTTCATTCATAGTTTTCATTCATAGTTCATTCCTCAGAGGAGCAGCATCTCTTGGGACTGTGCCCGTGGGCAGTATCAGGTGTGGTGGAGGCCAACAAAACTGATCTTTCTGTAGCTGTTTGGGTGGGAATTGCTCCCTGCTTGCCTTGCACAGTGAAGTGTGCAGTGCTTCTTTTGTCATCCTCCACGTAAGCCTAGAGCCAACCTCTGTGGCAGTGTTACCTGGCACTAAGGGGCTGAAGGTGCACTTGAAGGACACCCAGCAGGAACCTAGGCTGCAGTCTTCTCAAAGGCTGTGACTGTTGCAAAGGAATGACTGAGAAACCATCATCAGAAAATGAGCACTGTCCCTAGTTGTATGGTGGAGCCTCTTCTCCCATGGTTATCTCTTTCACTGAACAGAAAGAAGGAGATTCCCGCTTGTCTGAGTCACCTGTCACCCATGCATATGGTCTCTGTGTGTGAAATACTGTGTGTTAATCATCTGCAGATGAAGGTACAGAGTACAGGGAAATGTTCTTGAAACAAGTGTGGGTCTGCACTGGGAATTGCACTAGGAATTTGTGTTACAGCCAAATGAGGTCCTGTCTGCAAGGAAAGAAACTGGGATATTCCTGTTGAGATGAGGTGGGACAAAAAGTGGAAGCGCTTGCAGGAATCAGTGAAGATCCAAAGGAAGGAAATGGCACGTGAAACATTTGAAGCTTTGGAAAAGTAGTTAAGGCTAGTACTGAATCTGGCCTTCACTGGATTGAAGGAGCTTTGGGTTTTGGAGGTTCCCCAGAAAGAACAGATAAAATACTTCCTGGCACAAGAAATTTTTTATTTTTATTTTTTCTGGTGAAGGAACTGTTGGATAGATGATAAGTGCAGTTGCGACACCTTTGGCCTAGAATAGCAAGATGAACTGATGAGGTGATCAGCAGCCTGACTGCCATGGACAGGAAGCTTTTTTGCAAAATATGATCAAGTTGGCTCTGGTCAACTTGGAGCTTGTCAGCCAACGTGAGCAGAGACTGAAAGAACTAAAATCTGAGCTCCACACATAAAGAGTCAAAGCCCAAAGTAGAAATCCTCTGCGTGGACATAGTATTCAGCCAGTTAAAGGACTTGGGTAAGACATGAAACTTTTATAAGTTTCCTACTCTATTTATAACCTTCCATGCTGCAGAGGGAAGAATTCAGATGGTTACAGCTCATAACTCCTTAACACGTTTGTCTGACTTCACTGCTAGAGCTCAAATGAATGTGTAGAAGGATGGAGATTTTTTGAGCTATGAATGTGAGTTTACAGGAGATCATGACCCTGCACAGGTGACCTCAACTCTCCAAAGACAGGTAGAAATTTCCTGAACTGAAACAGGCTTTTGAACACACAGCTCCAGAATAAAGCTTCCTGGGGAGGATGTCCCAGGATTGGAGAGAGAAGTCTTGGGGACTCAAGGTGGACTCCTTGTTCAGTTTGATTTCAGAAAAGTCAGGATGAACTTCTTTGTACTTTCTGAAACAACACCTCCTTTCTGCAGGAAATTACCAAACTCCTGAGTCTTCGTTCCAGCTAGGAAGGAAACGTAAAAGCATTTTTGAATTTCTGACCACTTGGAAAATCTCATTCCTCAGTGCTACAAGACTGCTCTTAAAGTATGAACCAAACTCTCGTGTTACCTTTTAAAGTTAATGGTTGCAACAGAATAGAAACTTTTTCTATTTGGTGTTCCAGCCATGGATGATTTTACTTGGTATACCATAGTTACTATGTCAGTTCTTTACCTACAACAACGAGCACCACAGTTGTCTATTATTCACCTGCCACTGCTGAGGTATTCTTGTGAGCTGCTGTTCCTCCACAGGTGTATCCATGCTTGCATCTTACAGAATTGTTTTATCATGGGTGATTTTTAAAGACTTTTTTTTTTTTTCTGAAATGATGGAAAAAGAATATCATAATGAGTAACGGCTGCAGTAGTTCTGGGATGGAGTCCCTACATTCAGTTTTCATCACCTGAGAGAACTGATGAGTGAAGGAGACATCCCACCTCCATATGCTGCCTGTTATCAACTAGCCCCTTTAGCTTGGAGTTTTCCTAACAGTGAGCAGCTTTGCAAGGATGGGGATTTTGATCCAGGAAGCAGCAAAGCACCTTGGGACCTTACTCAGCCCAGAGCATGCCCCAGAAAGATCTCATTAAGATAAAGATGGGGCTATAAAAGGCAGCTGCCAGCTAGGGTACAAAGGAAGAGGGTAGTTTGGAGAGGGAAGGTATGTGTGTTGGTCTTGTGCTTACATCTTCTGGAGGAAAAGGGTGCTCTGGGTTGAGAATCTGTGAGATAAAGTATGCAAGGGAGTATGGGTGACACAAAGATTGCCTGGTTTGGAATAAGTATGGTGCTTAACCTCATTTCTAGGTGAGAAGAGGAGTGATTAGCCAAATGAAGAGAGTAGCTGAGTGCCCTGGGAGGTGAAGACTTGATTCCATCTGGCTGTGGGACAGGAGGCCAGTCCCAGATCTTGTGGTGGATGTAAGTATCTGACAAGTTCTGAGAGCTCCAGGTATTATTGTCCTGTGGGAAGTGCTTGGAGAGAAGTTGAAGAGAGGAATTGCTGGTGAATAGAGTGTTTAGTGTTAGGGACACTATGCTGTGAAGTTTTGGCTTGTTGATCTCTCCAGTGCTTACAGCGGTGGCAGCAATCAGAAAGCAGAGGTACTATCACTCTGTCCTGTCTGAACCATTGAATATAAATAATTTATGCTGGCTTTCTCCATTGAGCTGCAACTGAACTGCACTTTGGGAAAAAAAAATGTGAACAATCTCTTAGTCTTTAGGAATCACTGCAATTGTTAATTAAGGTAAGGAAAAGTGGGTGTGAGCTGGTTTTGTCTTATAAGCTCAGTATAGGGCTGAAACAAAGCACCAAGACAAGCCAAGTGTTGTGTTTGCCTTGGCATCTGAGTAGGTCCTTACACTGGCAGCAGAGTTTGCTGTGGAAATGTGAGACCAAAAGACAAACAGCTACACTGTGGGGTGAATATGGGAAGAAACTCAGCAGCGTTGTGTAATACAGAGGATGGCCTACATCTAGGAACTGCCATCGTTCACAAAGCCAAGAACAGCAGTACAGAATAAGAACATCTGCTGAATGGTATGAATCCAGCAGGCATATGACTATTCTAATAACACCTGTGCAGTAACTGGTTGGGAATAGCTGAAATACAGCTGGAAGACTGTGTATAGTTTTACCATGTCTAACAATGGCAGTGAGAACTGCTGCTAAGCTGTGGCACCATTCCCAGAGCAGCAGTCTATATAGGGACTTTTTCTTTTTTAAACCTCCTGCACTTCTTGTTGTCTAGTCAGGTTCTGGGGCTTCCTCCTTGTTTCCCGTTGCATCGTTGGACTTCTACTGTCTCCATTTCCTGCATTCTCTCACTATTTCTTTCTTCATCCTGTGCTCCTACTGAAATCCTGTTAGTATTTGCCTAATTGACCTTAAAGTTACCTCAAAAGAATACAATAATTTCTCTTATTTTCAGTCTTGGAGGACAGAACTGAGTACTGGGAAAAAGCTTTTGAATTGTGTTTAAGTTCTTGGTGTGTGGTGCTAGTGGTTGCAGACACAGAATTGCAACAGGCTTTTGCAATAGTCTTTAGCTGCCCAGTATCCTGGTAAAGGTTACCCACAGCTGGTGGACAGCTGCCCTGGGTGTTCTTGGTAGGCTTTTCTTGTTTGATGTGTTTCTGTGCAGCTGGTACCCATTTTACACCTAAATAGAAGAGATGGAGGGAAGAAGGTATGCTCCCTGTTCTACCTAACTCCCTAAAATCTTGTGTAAAAACAGTCTGAAAGGATTTGTGCAAGTCGAGAAGTGCTGGAAACTGCAGGAAGCATTGTCACCGCCTGCACAAGTTCCTCCTTGCTTGGAGGAACCCTCTGTCACTAGATAGACATCCCTGTTGCTAGAGGGCAACACCTTCCCTTTGCTGGCAGTACCCTCTGTGGTTGGTGGAAATAAGGGAGCACATGAATTCACAGCACTGTGGTAAAGGATCCTACACAAGTGGATTCTTCCAAAGCAATCTAAGTATCTCCTTCCTAATGAGCCAGAAGTGAACTGGAGCATGCAAGTTTAGATTAGGTTTGTGTGGCACCCAAATTATATTTGGTATGAATTACGTGTGCTTGTATGCTAAAAGCCATTTGGAATTGCTTAAGGAGAGCTGACAAAACACCTGTCTTGGTGAGATCTTTCTTAGCACACTTTAGTCTAAATGGTGTTAAGCATCTGCCTAAATATAATTCGTCAATGAGAAGCTTCCTTCTGGATGGCAGTGCATTATAACACTATGGCTGTTGGTACTGTGAGCTTCTCCAGGCAGGGGAATACATAACCATTTAATGATTAACAATTTCTTTTGGCACTGAGATCAGGTAGCCCAACACAGGTGTTTTATCTGTACAGATTGTATTATTTCCTCTGTTAGCCTCCTTAAGAACTTCTCCATGTGCATAGCTTTTGGCCTAGAAAGAGAGAAAAATTATACCGTATATTTCAGTATATGCTATAATATTCTGCTGTCCTAAAGTACACATTTTGGGCTACTACTTCAGTGTTCTGAATATGCTCACATTAAATAACTCCAGAGGATCCTTATACAATAAAAGTGGAAGATAAGGACTCTTATCTCAGTCATGATTTTTTTTCCATATTACTTTTCAGCTACATATAGAATTGCAAGTTACTTAGTTTGTCCTTACTGTTTTATCAGGGTGTTTTTTGGCAATAAACTGTATCAAGGGCAGGAAAGGAACTGGTTTAGGACCAAGTTCATCAGGCCCTTATAGACCTCTAAGGAATGTAAGAAATGTTATATATAGATATGCTGGGACAGGTTCATTCTCTTACTATGGCAAACTCAGTACTGGAGTATTACATAGATCTCTTCTTATGGTGGGAGGAGACTTCTCTGACTATTCATGCTCTCAGGCAAGGCGTAGAGGCCTGACAGCACCCTGTTCACTTAGGATCTGTGAGCCCTTAGATCATGAACAGGATGGTCTGACTTGCTCATGGGACCTGGGAGTACTTCTGTGCAGCCTCCAGTGTCTGTTACGAGTCGAAGGGAAATGCAGAGCCAGCTAACGAGATCTGACACAGGGCATTTGAGCCTCAGGAGCGTGTCCTGGAAACTCATGGGGCTGTGCACAGCTGTTTGGCTCTGCACTCAGTTGTATGAAAAGGGACATACAGGCTCTTGGCAAAACCTTAGCCCTTAAAGAAAATTTCAAATTGGTGAAAAGTAACTAGTTATTTTTATGAAACTGAATGTGCATACCTTTTTTTTTTTTAAATCTCAAAAGCAGAAAACTCCAGGATCCCATTGAAGCTTCTGTTGTAATAATTATTCTTCTATTTTCCTTTCCTATTTTTGGCACAGATCATATGGATTTCCATAGCATCTGGCATGCAGTTTTCAGTGAAATAAGGACTATAAAGGGCCTTATTTCCCTTAGGAACTCACATGCTAATTAAACCTGCACTACTACAGCTTATCTGAGCCAGATGAAGTCAAAGCTTTGAGTCCATACACCTTAACTTTGAATGGCTTCAATTCTCAGGGACTGGGTCAATTTGAAGGCTTGAGAAACCATCTGTAGCTCCTTGAAAACTATAAAAGGTGAGGAAAAATATGATTTACACCTGCTGAACAAGCTATAAACCGAATTGCAGTTTGCCAGCTGTCATCCATTTATGAAGCTGGCTTCAAAGCACTGTATGGTATGTTCACCCCTTTCCTCGCTCCTTTTTAAGGGCTGTATATTTTAAGTTTATCCCCTTTCCTATTGTCAATAGCAATACTATGTTCTGATCATCATGCTCTTTAGGATGTATTGCACCTCTCAGCTCTTGTTCTTCTTAGTTGCATTCAACTGGCAGCAAAAATATTTCTGGACACTGCTAGGCAAGATGTTATGGTCTGTCTAGGAGCACTTGGTATCTATCTTGTAAGCCTGAGGCTTTGATTTTTGAACTCTAGTGGATAAAGTCGGCATAACTCTTTGGAAAAATAAAGGCTCTCTAAGTGAAGTTTGATTAGTAACTGTTCCACAGTCACCTCTAATCACACCTGGATACCGTTTGATCCTGAATAGCAGACGTGCTTGTTGTGTTGTGCCACAGCTGTAATCCATTGCTGGTGTGGTGACCAGCTGAACCGAGATCCAGGTTCATCTCATTAGGATGATAAGACTCAAGTACTTTGGGTGAAGAGCTTAGGGCAGTGTTGTCCAAACAAGCTGTGGTGTGTTGTCAAGCTGAAAAATCCTAAATGCTTCTCTGTTGGGATACCGTGAAGCTTTGCTGCTGCTTTTCCAATGTACAAGCAGGAAAGTTCACATGATGATCTCCGCACTTGCAGGTAACTTCTGAATGCCTTAAGAGGAGTGATATTTGGAACACAGGCACAGTCTGTTTTCTGAATAATGGCCATTTGAAAGGAAAGGACAGGCAGAAATGTGAAGTTGTCATAGCATGCCTCTGTTATTGGGCTGTATTTTTGATTTGATATTAGAGGGTAACAGGAATAAAAGGTAAATAGAGGGCTTAAGGCATAAGAAGGTTAGTTTGTGTGTAGCAAAACACATTGAGATGTGGCCCTGTTTAGGGACGTCTGTGGAAGTTTGACTTCAGCACAAGACCGGGCTGGAAATATACCCTCGGTCATCTCAATCATTTTCTGTATGAAGTGCATCACAGCTCTGTGCTTTTGAATTGCTTCTAAGAAATGGTTAGAGCTGAGGTTTGAAAATTAGCTCCTCAGTCCTCTGTTCAGCTCATTATTTGCATGGAGCAAACAAATCCTTTCACTTCTATGCATTTTCCTACATGTAAAACTGTAATTATGAATACCTCTACATTGTACAGCTGTTCCATGCATAGAAAATCAGAGTATTTCTGAGGCTTGAGCTAATGATTCTGGAAGTCCACATAATTCAATGTCTCATCCCTGGATGTAGCCAGCACAAAAGATCTAGAAGAGGTATGGAATGCTGAAGTGAATTATTAATTCTCATCTTGATCTTTAGAATTAGCTTAAATCCTGAAATGGAGAACTTAACAGTGTAGGATATGTAATGGCTGTAACTAAATATATAGCTAAAGGAAGTTCTGGATATTCATGGAAATATCTAGCTTTTTGAATCCTGCGAATTGCTTGGCCACAAGTTTCGCAGCTGAATTATGTAATGTATGAACAAGGCTTTTTTTTTTTTTTTTTTAACTTCCACCCTTTAACTTGACTGAAGTGCCATCTTGTGCTTTTATTCCCATATTTTCTTTTGCAAACCTCAGTTAAGTGACCTAAAACTGTACAAGAATGCTTTTCACACTGTATCCATAGCAACATGCCAGACTCCACAATGCAAACCTGCAAAGATACTATACTTGGGGTTGTTCTTTTCTGGGGATATGGGTGAAAGAGGATGTGGCAGAGATGCAGGAAAGAGGAGAGGAGGGCTTGAGACAAACCTGTTGCCAAAGCTTGTCTTGGAGATATACAGCTGGACTGCATACTGGACCTGCTTTAATACTGGTTGGTACCTACTGTGCTGCTTCTGCTCCCTGAGAGTCAGTCATACTTTGAGACGACATGAAATATCTCAAGGGGCTTTACTGGCAAGGAAAGCTTAATCTTGCGTTTTGTCTGTTTAATTCTAGCAGACACTGGCAGAGAGAAGGGGTGGTCGTGATCTGTCAGAGTCTCGACGAGGCTGTCTCGCTGTCTGTACAGCCAATGGCACTCAGATGGGATGTCAAACTGCATGAGGGTCCCATGGAGGTTTTGTGACTAATGGTGTTAATAAGCATGTCATGCAAATGTAGTCTGAAACTGCCTCCTCAACTACTCATTACTGCTTAACAGTGCTGAAACGATTACATTCCGTGATTCTATGAAATAGTTGATCTGACAGTATGGTTTTTATTATATCTTCCTGCGTTAGATTCTAGGATTATTCTTGACTTTGCAAAAATCAAGGTAATATTTCTTAAGCTGTAAGTGAGCTCTGGTTCCCTGGGCACTGGTTCTCTTCAAGCTGTCTGCCTGGGTTTCCTAGCCTTGGAAAAGGTAGATGTCTGCTTAGTCCCTTTCCATTCCCACCTTCCACGTGGGATCTGGCTGGGGCATGGCTCTGATATCTGTGAAGAGATGCTGGATCTCATCACAGGACACAGTCTTGGTAAGAAAATAGGGGGCACTTTTATTTTGAGTATTTGGAAGGTAAATTGTAATATGACTAACTTAATGGAACAGTCACTTCTGACATGGAGTTCTCTTAGGCATTCCTGCAAACATCTTGTGAAAATCTCATCACAAGCTGAAATTTCGGATCTCAGTTCACTTCCCTGGGGCAAAGCAGAATCATACTATTCGCTTGCTTAGTCACAAGAGTCAAAACAAAACACGCCAAAAAGGGCATGGTAAGAAGAAAACAAAGTTATTAACTTGTCAATGTCTTGGTTGATCAATTGTTGCAAAGAGGAGAAACTGAACTGATGAACCACACAGATAAGTTATGCAATGTTATGAAACAGATGTTGAGGAACTGATTAAATGCGCATATCCTTTGTACTTAGAAATTATTTCTGGAAGTTCCCAACCCTAGTCATGGCATATGGCAGCTTAAGCATCATGCGTCTGAGATCTAAATATACTGAGCCAGGGTCTCTGCTGCTGGATCAGAATCCAGAGATCAAAACTGACAAAATCCCTGCCGTGCATTAGGATTCTCCTTTCTGCCTGTTCCTTCTGTCCAGTGCATTGTGGATTACTTATTTAATGACACTCAATCATTAATTACTTGGTTGTTTGAAAGCCTGTTTATATTGATGATTACAGCTGCCTGCATATCTAGCCAACCCATAAACTTATCTGGGTTTCAGATGCAGCTTGTTAAGTTTTAACATGCGGCTGCCCCGTGTGAGGAGTCCCTCTCGCTGTTGTCTGTGAGATCACACCATCGGTCAAGGACGGTGTGCTTTTGCTCCGTGTGAAGAAAAGCTCCTGGAGTGAGGTGAGTGTTTTCCAGCAGAATCCCTGCTGCCATTAAGATGCAAAGGCACTGCTCCTGCTGGGACCCCCACTGGTTCAGGTGTCCTTTCACGATAGACCCCAGCATCTCTTATATGAGGCACTCCAGGAGCAGCAGGTAAAGTCAGACCAAAACTAATTTTTAGCTGTCTAGGGTCTTCTAAGCCATAACTGTTGCCACTAAGTAAGGGCACGGTGAGGAGAAGCCATTCAGCTGTGAGTCTGATGGCCTTGCCATAACAGCACTGAGGGGTAACTCCCAAATTGCGTCGTAGGTTTCTTCCCACTGGAAAGGCAACTCAGGGGACTTTAGTACCCCCATTTAATACAAACTATTTTATTTAAGATTTTTCTCTGGAGGAACCTATTTGTGACTAAGTCAAGAGCAATTGGTTTTACATGGTGCCATGGTGGGTAAGGGATGGATCATCTAGGCTCCCTGGTGGCTTAGAGGGTTATGGACAAACTGCCAGCACAGTTGAAGTGCTACAAGCCAGCTGGTAGCTCTTGTAGACAAGATGTTGAGAGGTACTTATGACTGGATACAATATGCTATGGTTAATATTGAATGAAGGCAAAAAGAATCCCTTGCCACTCTGAATGTGTGGTCTCTTGGGGTATAAAACTAAAGAGATACTGCACTCCTGCTTATCGCTTCTGAAGGTGATAAATATTTGAATAGCTTTGGTTTCTACTTTGGTCAAGGAGGTGGAAGCACTTCTTACTAAAGCAGCTCTAGATGCAGCTGGATGTCTGCTTGAAGTATGGCAATTTCCAGTTAAGTGCAACCTCTGTTTTGATCTACAGTCACTGGAAGTCTTGTATAAATGGTATTTCTTTAAAAAAAGGAAGTCTACATATAAAACTTATTCTTATGCAAGCAACACTACTGAGTCCTCTAACTGGATAATTAACTTTTTTTTTTCCCGAGATGATCTAGTCAGGCAAAGGCTGAGCCATATGAAATTTGATAAGGGTAAAAGCGAGGGATAACTTTGGGAAGGAATAAACCCTTGCAACAATACAGGCTGGATACTGACTGGCTGGGGAGGAAGCTGGGCAAGGGCAGTAGCGTGCCCTGACAGCAGAGAAGGGCAACAGCATCTTGGGTGGCCATAGGAGGAGTGTAGCCTGATCCAGGGGAGTGATTAATCCCCCTGTTCAGCACTTGTTTGATCAATAACTGAGTACTACGTCTAGTTTTGTTTCCCCCTCCACACCAATACAAGAAAGATGGTAATAACCTGGAACCAGTCTGGAGGAGAAACACCACATTGGTCACGCAGGAGCACTTGCCCTGATGCTTAGCTTAGAAGAGTGATGGTTTTGGGTATAGCTGACAGCAGCCCCCCAGGATCCAACCCCCCAGAAGGCTGTCTGACTGGATATAAGGAACTCCATGAGGACAGCTAAGAATTGGAGCAGGCTCCATCCTTTGAGACTTTGAAGACCCAACTGGATTAAGCCCTGAGCAGCCTGGTCTGATCTCACAGCTGGCCCTGCTTGAGGAGGAGGCTGGGCCAGAGACCTTCTGTGGTCCCTTCCAACTAGAGCTACTCCTTGATGCTATGATCAGTGTTGTATGCTAATATCAGTAACACCTCTGCGTCAGTTGCATCTAGCTATTTTGACAGATCTTTGAATGATGGACTGAAGTACTTAAACTGTGGTATACACCCAAGCTTGGATTGATTGCAGTGCTGTCTCAGGTCAGCTAGCCAGCCTGGAAGAAGAAATCAGTACTCTTGCAGTTAAACGGCTGTGAGAGTCTTCTTGCAGACTATATATATTTAAAAAAAAAAAAATCGCTGTCAATTGGAGGCAAGTAAACTACCATGAATAGGGAGCAGCTAGGGTAGAGCCTTGGCAGAAAGGATTGCATTTTCTCCCTTTGATTTGAAAAGTTCTATGTGATCAAAGGAAGTTGTACTGCTTAAATGATTTAAATGTGCAGGAAAAATCAAATAAACCTTAACTTCGAGAAGCAAGCCTTCAGCTCTGTGAAAGGCATTAGCTGCAATGACAGCAATCGTGTTGCTTGTCATGAATTATGTTATAATACAGTCAAGGAGGAAGATAACCTCAGTGTAGTGTCAAGGTTTTTTTTTATTAATGTAGCTTTCATATCTGACATATGACTGTTTATTCGACTACCTTGTGGCAAGGCTTTCTGGAAGAAGAGAGAGGGGCCAGACCAAAGACTGGATGCTTAGTCTGTAACATTTCCAGTCCCAACAAGAACAGATGCTGGTGCCTTCATGGATGTATCCAACTAGTGTTTAATAGTGTGGACTCCACAGATGTGTCATACACATAGTTATCCCTGCTTCAAAAAATATAAATGATAAACCATCATAAGGTACCCGTAATTCTGGCTCTGGGTGCGTGGGAAGGTACTTGAAGATTCCACACAATCTCTCTGCCCAAATGTTCATGTAGCCAAATGTTGGGAAACAAGATTTGTAAAAGTAGCTGATGTCTTAGCAGCAACTCACTACTTTTAATTTACTCACACTTTTAATTTACAACTCACTACCTTTTTAATTTACTTGGCTTTATCTTGGAAAGTAACATAGCATAGAGAGCCTTCAGCAGCTTTCTACAGTGCAGGTATCTTTTTCATACCTTTTGTGGGACTTGTTTTGACCTCGGTTCAATGTTATTAATTTGAATTAATGTGTTTCACCTGAAATCATTACTGTCAGTGCCGACTTTAATTTTAGTCTTTATATGTTCCTGTTCTTGCTTGTGATTTAAGCCAAAGGAGTCTTTGTAACCTAGCTCTTCTGCCAGCACTCTGTTGCTTGCTTGACGTTCATATGGGCTTCTAGGCTGTCATCAAATATATAGTGGATGCTTTCCCGAGTTCTATAACCACTTTTTTTTTTTTGTTTGATTCTACTAACATCAATAATATGGACATATAAAAATATCATTCTCATTCACTGTATTTCCTTGCCAGAGGCAGGTGAAGTTGTTTGCAGAACAATTGCCCGTGCCTCGTGTACAAACTATCTTTCATCTGGCTTTCTTTTCTGTATCACAAGTTTGTCTGTCTGCCTTGGATGGGTTTGCAAGGAGTTTTAGGCTGAAAACAAATGTCTCTTTCTCCATGTCAGACAGCCAATGGATTTATCACCTCCCCAATTGTGCAGTGATTTTTAGCTAGATGAGACTATCATTTAGGATGTCAACAGAGATCATTAAAATCCATCCCGTCATAAGTGTTATTCGGGTGTCCTGAATCCTTCCCTGGAAGGTTAAGGTGGTGGTTGCTACTGTTGTTTTTGGCAGCAATTCATCTAGCATTTAATTTTTGTCAGCTATATTTGGAGTTTGATGTTGTTGTTAGGTTGCTACTGCTTCCCCTGGATTGGTGAATTTAATTTATCGTCAGCCTCAACAGCTTAACTGCAAAGACAAGGAGTGAATCCTGTGCTTAAACAAAGAGCATATAGTAATTAGTAATAGACTGCGTTTAGTCTTAACGTCCTGGACAAATGAGACTTTGCATAAGAACTGAGCTATATCCTGTATAATTAACCTTAATTTGAAACTTTACCAGCTTCATCATTAGCAGGGAAAGTTAAATACAAATTCTTGAAGCTATTCTTGCCAGTGCAAAATGTGGCCATCCTGCCAGAGAGCAGTCTCAAATGATAAACTGCAAAGCTCTCCCTCCTCCCACGTCCCTGCTGTGACCAGACCATTAATGGTAACTACCTAATTCTACCAAAGGGGATTTAGTTTTCAGCAAACAATCCCGTGTATATGGTCAGGGCCAGAAACCTAAAATACAAATGTAGGGCTAATTTTTCTAGTTATCTTTCTGTCTGTCCCACAAACCTCTAATTCCAGGCAGCAAAATTCTGTGTGAATAGAAACCAAGTAAGAACCTCGGCATTTGTCCTACCACAATAAAAACCTAGAGACTAACCCCTTAATGCATGTTCTAGTTACCGCAATTGCTTTTCCTATCCATTCTGTTGTGGCAAGAGAGAACTACAAATGCCTAGAACTGAAGCCTGTTTTAATAAATCTGCAGGTAATAGCATATATAATTCTTTTAAATCCTCATTTGGTTTTGCATTACAGAATTGGCTCGCTTGGAGCTACCGGGTCCTCTTCTATCTGCCTGCTCAGCACTGCTGAGTGTCTGGCCCTGGTTATTCTGCTGCTCCTTGTTCCCATGCTGTTCTGAGTATGCAGAGGAGCTCTTCAATATGTGGGTTTTTTTGCCATTTACAGTTGAACTTACCTGCATGCTTTTCTTGAGATGCATTCAGAGTCCTTCAGTGACAGCCACTATTGCCCTGTTTTATCACTTGTTGAGTTCCTTCAGTCAACATAATAAAAGGCATCAGTCAGAGCAGCAGCTTGCTAGGGTCCTACATGCTGGAGCTTCAGCAGTGGTCCAGAGGGTGGGCGGTAAACCGCTCATTTCTAAAACGTCCTGCTGGCAGGTCCCTGAGTGGTGTCACCAGGACCAGTCTGCAAGAGAGTCTTAGGAGGGGCTGAGCCCCTCTGGGTCTGAACTCAGTCAGGACTAGGAGCTCCTGGTAGCAAGCCTGTTGCTGCTGAGACCGTATATGTAAGAGTCTACGTTTCTGTCCAATTTATGGACCTAAAACTGACTCTGTCAGGCTCACACATTGTTCTTTTGGGCTGTGGTGTGGGTCATTGTACAGCCCTAGGGTTCCTCTTGACCACAGGTATTCAGGTACATATTTAGAATTATAGAATCATAGAATGGTTAGAGTTGGAAAGAACATCAAAGATATTCGATCATAAATTTCTCTGCTGAGATCTTAACTGAGACCTACTGATTGCCTGCTGACAATTATCTGAAATTAGAAATTGGAAATATTTCCAACAATAGTGTCTCCTTACTGTTAGAAAACCTAAATGGCTGAGCTGTTTTTTCATGTTTAAAAACACTTATATGAGTTCTCCCAGCCACACTTACTGACTGAATTGCTAAGACAGACGCCAGCTCAGCAGTTTGCTAAGTAAGATACAACCTGCATGTAGCATGTGAATTTTTCATTTTGTTAGATTTCTAATGTCTTCCACATCTTTCTCTGAACTTTCTGCACAAATTTGCTCTGTGCCCAGTAGGAGCTCTTGGCTGGGTTGCTGCAGGAGCGTGTGACAGTCTGCAGAACCGAAATATTAAGGCATTGCTTCCAATATAAGTTGTAATTTGTGGTAAGTGATTTCTGGCTTAACTAGCAGGATCTGTGGTGCCAAGCTTCCTTTTTAATGATGTGAACAGTCCAGGCATTGGACTGAGTTCTAGACAATTTAAAGCAAATTAATTGATTATTAAAATAAACCTCTTCAAATGGAAGAAGCCTGTGGAACAGACACCAGATTAGTGCCTGTTTGTACTCTCCTCAAATTGCCACCAGATGACAGTGTTTAATCAGATTTTAAAACTACAGTTTCAGTTTTTGTTGCCACTGAGAGACTGTGTGGCTGCAGTTTACTCCTGGCTATGCTGTCAGTCATTTGTTAGCAGACATCTTACTGAAGATTCTATTCAAATTTCAGTACAAGCCCCTTCCATCACACCTTAGTTTATTTTAAAAACAATTGTCAATCTAAGAATATTTTAAAAGCAAGCTTGAACAAAACTGATTGCCTTGAAGGTCTATAGATGTGAAAAAGGAATAGTCTTTCTGGCCAGCAAAAAACTAACCCAGGCTTTAAAGCTAAGGCTCCATGCTAATTTGAATGTGCCCTGTATAAAATGTTTCTCAAATCTAGAGTCCTAACGCTGTATTTCTAAGCCTGAGATCTATAATTTAGATTAGTTCGTTAAAAGTGCATGATTTAATATTGCCGTTTCATCTGGAAATTCAATGTAATAACTGTTCAAATAATTACAGCACTACAGGTACTATTGGTAATAATCTTGACAGCAGGCTGTCTTGAAGATGACTGTCGCAGGAAGAAAAAAAACATCCAGAGATATCATTCTTTAAGTTGTTG
The DNA here is from genome assembly GCA_033628505.1 of Tringa tobata. Classification (NCBI taxonomy): domain Eukaryota; kingdom Metazoa; phylum Chordata; class Aves; order Charadriiformes; family Scolopacidae; genus Tringa; species Tringa tobata. The sequence goes on along the minus strand of JAHREE010000278.1, from coordinate 6,074,121 downwards.
AGAGATCCAGCAAGAGATACCCAAATGACTTGCAGATGCAAGTGCTGGTCCTGCCCTGTAGATGGGGTGTTCTCAGTCTTCTGAATGGTATTAGCACAAATATTTACACACAAGTTAGTAAAAAAAAAATCATCAATCAACGAACAGGATATTTATACTAAGTTGGGAAACGGTGCAGATGCTATTGGTCCTACCTTGGGCAGGAGCATGGATTAGACCAGAATTATTGTCTGTCACTCGTGGGCCTGTGGTCAATAAAGTATCAAACATGGTCCTTGAAAGCACTGCCATGAATTGAATGCTTCAGTCACAGTCAGACGTTACAGAGATGCAGATCTGAGAGCTGTGTTAAAATACTTCTATTAACTGTATCAACTAAAATTAATTTGTAATTTTATTTACAGGAATGCAAACACAACTCTGTAAAATAGCTTGTTAGTGTTAATTATGCAATTGTGTCTCCTGATGGATGTTAAGCAATAGTACATTCCAATCAATTTACCGATTGACTAAAACAGTTAATCAATTTATGTTCCCCCCCAATTAGAAAGGTCAGTCAATTCTCTTAAAAAATTGAGTGATGTCTTAGATGATGTCAAGAATTTTCTTCCATTTTAATCTGCCATTATGATAACTGATTGAGCAGCAAAAAAGTATGAAGTAAAATGTTAACAGCAAGAATTAGTGAAAAGCCAGGATGCTAGAAATTTGTTACCTGTACATATATGAATATTTCTACTAACCTGATGATGAAATGTTATTGCTATGATTTTTGCTCTCTAGAGAGCACACATGCTCTTATTTTTCTGACCACTGGTCTTAAATAACTTACTGAAAACCTACAGTAAGCCCATCATGAAATGGCCAGAAATTCTGAGTCATAAATTGTAGTGCAATCCTTTAGCACTGTAAGAGCTGCTTACCCTTCCTTTCTGAAGGGGTAGATTACTGGCTTTAATTTTTTATGTCCCTTTGATACTCGCCTATCAGCTGATGTCTACTGAAATTTACAGCTTGATATGTCTGGGTAACTACAGAATGAAATACTCAATTCCCTTGGCACCATCCTTCCTTCTTAGAGACCTAATTCATAGAAGGTTCCTGTTTCAGCTGAAAAAGCAATGGACATTTTGGATTCTTTTTCAGAGAATCAAATGGCTTAAAGTCAATCATAAATGAGCCAAAAAAGGCTAACATGAAGGCTGTGTATGAAGGATATTTTTATTAACAGAGCTCTCTACCCATTAAAGTACAAACCGTCTAATGATGCCTGCAATATCAATTCACAGTGTCAAGGAAAAGTGGTTGGAATAGCACTCAGGCATACGTTTACCTCTTATAATCCCATCTTTAATGACAATCTAAACTAAAAATAATACAGTCCAGTAAATGAGTCATGAACATTAGAGGAAATGGATGACTTTCCACAGTGAAAGTAAGCTCTCCAGTGAGGGCATCTCTACTTTTCTCCAAGCATATTTTCCCCCTTTATTTTACCTACAGCAAATTCCCCAATGATGAACTTACTTTCAGATGGCTGAAGCTCTCCAGGGGTAAACCAGCCTGATGCACTGAAGACAAACTCTCTGATAATAGATGGCTGAAAAATGCCAGGAGGTCTGGGAGGAACGCTTTGTCTTGGCTGTCTGGAGGGGTCTAGCCAGGGTTCAGCTCTCAGGGCTGTGCATGTGGGAGCAGTGGACACGGTCTCTTGTTACCCTTTGCATTGCTTTTAATCCAAGGTACACTGTTTTAAACCACTGCAGAAAAGACTTAACAGCCATATCAGCAGCCCCCTGCACCCTTCCCTTCCAGGTTTTCTCCCTCATAGGCTTTCATATTCTGTTGTAAGAAACCGTCACTATGCAATGGTAAAATTCATTATTTGGCTGCTTTAGTTGCCCACACCTGTCCTGGCTGCTGCTTGTGTGTCCTACATTTTTGTCTGTCCTCTTTACTCTCCTTGAGCCCTCTTTGTCCTCCAAAACATGACATCGAGTTAGTCCTTACTGTTACAAACAGCTGTGATGTGGTACAAGGAAAGACTGATCTGACATCTGTATCCATCTCCAGAAACTTTGGTAACGAAATCTGGGGAGTAGTTTTAGACCATCTGATTTTGAACCATAAAAGTGAAAAAGTCCTTCTTGGGTGAAGAAGGCGAAAACCCCACAGATTCCTGTTGCCATACCAAATCAGTTGTTCCTACTGGGGTTCCTGCTTCGCTGTGCTTTGACCCACCACCATTTGCTGGGATGGAAGGGGTGGGCAGCTTCTCCGGTTTCCCAGATGAGACTTACCAGCCTGATGAGAGCTGAGCTCAGGCAGCAGGAGAGCTTACAGTTAAAAGGCTGCGGTAATTTATATTGGGATTTCCAAAATGAACTCTCCAGGTAGACAAAAGGCAGTCAAAGGCACTAATTCATGTCTGATTCTGAATAATTAAAACATCTTCCTTGCTTTCCAGTCTGTTTTAATTCATGGCTGGTGTTTGTGCCATGCCTCAGCTGAAGGATCTTAAATATCGTTTGCCACGCTTGAATTAATTTTGGTAGGTGTGTGTCCCTCCAGGCACAAAAAACTCTTCAGTTTCCTGTTTATCTATAGTTCTCACCATTTAGAAATCAGGATGAAAATGAAAACCTTTATAGGATGACTGGTGACTGCTATCCTGCTGCCGCATGAAGTCAGTCTCCTGGAATATAGCCAGCCAATATTTTTGGCAGGTTTCCTGGAGCAGCAAGAGCACTTGCTGACCCTGACATCTGGTGCACCTTATGAAATCCAAGCAATTAATCGTGATCCAAAGTAGAATCTCTCTAGACTGGCTAAGAACGTCTGTTTAGCAGAAACCTTGTGGTATTCATTAGGACCCTTCCAGATAATTTCCAGCAGGTAATTCTCCTAGCCTTGAACAGCATTAGGTAATACATTATCCAGAGCCCATTCTAATGTTCATCTGTGTTTTCTGGAAGGTAAGCCAAAGATTATTTACCAGGGGATATGACTGACTGAAAACAAGACTGAGGATAGAAAACAATCTTTGTGCTATTGTCCAAGATGTCTTTAAGGCTAAAAGTGTCAAGGAACAGAGTGGATCTTAGTAGGGTTGCCCTGCTGAAAAATGGGTCTTGCCCCTTATTGTTAGCCAGTCACATTGGGTATATGGTCACTGTTGCACTGGGAATGGGCCAAGGGCCTGTTTGCTTTTTAGCAAAGCTCTTGCTTAAACTCTGGTAGCAGGTATTGCTCTTCCTACAGATGAGCAAAGAACAGCAAGTGCAAATGTTATATGTCCTGGAGCATGAATCTGCCTCTGTGCTCAATGGAGGAAGGGCAACAAGACATTCAGGCACAATGCTCCAACAAGCTGTATGTTTTGAACGAATGTGGCCTATTTTGGGTCAATCTCTGCTTTTCTTTTGCATTGGCAGGGTCGCACAGAAGGCACAGAGGCAAATGTCTGAAATGCCAATGGACTCCTGCCTCCACACAGTGAGATTTGTGACCTGGTTTCACTGTCAGGAGCTTGTTAATACCCACCATGATGCTTCATCCGATATCCTGTAAGGTAGGTATCTTTCTCTCTCACACATAATGGGATTTAGTAATATATGATTTTCTGTATCCTTATAAATATGTTAGTTCTAATGTGAATGCAACGTTGAGATATGTGTCTTTGTCATCCTGGTCTACCATATTGCCTATAAATGAACAGGTACCCACAAGGGAAACAGCCCCAGTGTAAGCAGGTACAACACAGGTGAAGTTAAAGGTGGTTATCTTATTTACACCACAACTACAATTATGCTACACCAGGGGCAGACCCACTGCAATTGCTGTCATGCTACAAGATGAGGTTGAAAATTATAAATGTATAATATCATTTTAATCACCTTATACTGAGACTGGGGTTAATTTTGTGTTGGTTGGCCAGCATTTACAGGAATTTACGAAAAGGCATAACTGTTTGACTATGTATCTTGCCATATAAGACCTTTGACTCCTAACTCCCAGATGACAGTTCCCTAATGCCCAGATGGTGTAAATACGAACTTATAAATAATATCTGGGTCCTTAAAAAGTGGGATCAGGCTAAGTGGAATTGATTATTCCACCATTTGTGCTTCAACTAACTGTCAATACCCAAAAAATAAGCATGACTTGCTCTGGTCCAGTTTGGAGATCTTGCGGTGCAGGTGCTTGCTTACCCAATTGCTACGCTGGGAATCATGAAATCTCAGTTAATGTGTGCAAAAGCAACTCATCATGCAAAGAAAATTCCCAGTTTGTAATAAAGCATGGATTTTCCAGCATCTGAGGTTAAATTGTTCTCTGTAGGATACTAAAGAAAAAAAGTGCTCGGAAAAAGTGTTTAAATTTCCTGTCCATTTCAAATAGGTGTCATTTCACAGTCCCATAGTTAATGGAAGGCATATTTCTTGGCACTGTGGTTTTAGCAGTCAGGTGGGCTTTTAACTTTCATTCTCTTGCAGAGAGTGAGCTGATGCTTTAGGGAAAGGCCATGCATAAAAGCCTGAACACATTCAGATCCCATTCAGCCAAAGAAGAGCTAAGGGTACCCAGCACTTGGAAGAAGCTTGCCCTCTGCTTTTAGATACATAGTTTAAAACGAAATAGTGTCCTTTTTCATCCATGCCCTCTTTGTATGGATGAAAAAGCTAAACATTTCTCTCCTGGAAGCACCACTTCCAGGCTGTGGTGCTCATTTGCTAACCTGTTTACAAGTGACTTGGTTGGATGTAATACTAGTACAGTCACAGGAGACCACAGTAGTAGGCCATGCTGTTTTGAAAATGGGGAGAAGACTGCTCTCGTTTTCCTCTTTGTATGTAAGGTTACAGCTTGGAGCAGAAATTGCTTGCTTGCTGTCAAGAATTGGGGTAGCTACACTGACTGGAGGAGAGGTTTATGATTGTCCATGAAGATGTTCAAGCCCAAGTGATAACTGTGGTTCTCACTGGAAGTAAGTTGAACTGGAGGGGCTGCAGGTTTGGCAGTCAGTGGTTTTTTTTCTTTTGAAGAAAAGCATTGTGGCTCTGATTTTGAAAATGTCTCTTTAACACTAAGGACTTCAGGGGAGTGACTCCTGCCTTGCACTGGTACAAGGCTGAGCAGGATCAGGCCTTGTATGAAAAATAAAACAGGATGTTCCCTCCAGTATAACTGCAGGACTCATTATGTGTTCTGTATTTAAGTGGTGTTGCAGACATTCATGCCTTACAGACAATACATCTTCGTCAAGGTGACAGGTCTCTTTTGGAAGGAAGATTTCCTCTCCTGCACACTACGAAGTACTGTATGTTCCTTATTTAATGTGCACAACACTGTCTGAATTCTTAAGCTTTGTAATTCCCTCTGCACCATCTGTACGTCTTGTTGGAGGATGGGATGCTGATGAGAACTCTCCTGCGCTTTGCATATGCCAAAATGGTGCCTTTAAATCATCACCTCTTTACAAAGAAGGCGATTCTTGATGCTCTGTCCTGTTGCAAACCTCACATCAGCATTGCTCCTCTGAAAAATCTTTCTAAATACTGTTGGGAATCAGTCAGGCACACCACAGTTGCGTATGGGTGGAAAGTTTTCTCAGATTATAAAAGAATTATAATGCAAACAGAACATTGTCTTATGGAAAAAATCTAATATGCATTTGTCATATATTTGTCTGTTAAGACAAAGAAAAATAAAAGCAATGTTAGTTATGTGCAAAACTATGAGACAGCATCAGAAATGGGAGAAAATAAGGAGATTGTTTCAGGGATAAGCCTTTGTTTCTCCCTCTGTATCTTGTAAATATTTTGCATTAACAATTCTGTTGGCTACAGGGGGACTGCTTATGAGTAAGAAAACGAGAATCTGTCTTTGATTCTGCCTAAGAACACTTAGTTGTGAGTAGTAAGTGCTGAGTAATAGAGGAGCAAATTGCTTCTCTGTTTTGTTTTGCAAAGGAATGGTGTGAAGCTGGTAGAAAAGGGCAGGGAGAGAGGAATGGGAGCCAGAAGGGCAGAGGTCTGTCCCTGCCAAGGTCACTGAGGAGGGTAGGACAGGGGCGCACAGAGACGTGAGCGTGTGTAAAGCTGGGCTGTAGTTTTCCTATGGTTAGCTCAGGGAATTGCAATTCACCATTTATCTTACTATTTAGCAGGCAGGTACATAACGAGGGCCATCCTTCTGGGAGTGTTCAGTCTCACAGTCACTTCTGTCTTTCAGTCTTTCTTTATCTGCAGTACTTTCTTTTTTTTTTTTTCCTGACGGAAAGGATAACTTTTGGCTGTATCTGTTTCCGTGGGAGAACTGCAGCTTCAGCCTCACGTTTTATGATTTTTTAATCCATAGAATTTAAAGCATTTGTACAGAGCAGGTCGGTGCTGAGGCAGAAGCACCAGCATGTGGCTGAGATGTCTGTGCAGCCGCTCGTACCTTGCGTGACTAAAGGCAGGCACAGGAACGCGGTGGCTCAGCCTCCTGGCATCTTACAAGGGAGCTGAGTGGTGTTCAGGGAAGAAAAGTGCTCATGCATGAAGATGCTAGACTGAAATACATCCTCATTACCATTTTAGCCTCAGAGTATGCAAAACTGCATCCCTCTGGGGAGAAGGAATGGGATGGTGCGCACCGGGGGGAGCACTTGTTGTGCTGCAGCCACCGGCGGCTGTCCTGTCCTGTCCGTGCAGCTGGGCTGTGAGAGCTTCTCCGAGGTGGTCCCCGCCTTGAACTGGGGGTTGTATGGATGTCTATCCTCTGCACCAGCTATTTTGCTTGACAGACCTGCTCCCGTAGTGCAGCAATACTTACTGGTGTGCACATAGTCCCAGTGAAGTCACTGGGTCTGAGCCATGAGAAACATGTGGGATACAGGATGTTAAATCTTAAAGATGAAGAATTTCTTTGTGGTCATTTCCACGTTCCCCATGCAACTTTTGTTGATACAGTGAATTAATTAATCCAAGAACCTCAAGTAGGCTGCATTTCAATAGTTCATTTTTTAAAATGTCTGGGCATTTACTGAGCTATAAGAACCCAAGGAATAATTAACTATATTATTTTAAAGTGACCAGATGCTGCCTTCAGATGTGCTTCCAGGAGGAAGGAAAATCCACTTGACTTCTTTGCAACACTTTTGGAAGGCCTAGAACTCACACAGAGCCAGTTCTGGAAAAGATTTGTGTCTTCTCCTTAACCATCCAGCAGCAGCTGAGGGAAAGTGCTCCAGTGCAACAGCACAGCTTTTTAAAGGAGGTGCTTGCAGGGGCTCGCTGCAGCTGCTCTTAAAGGTGAGGGGGGGAGCCTGCAAGCCACCTTAGAGCTTGCCTTTGGAGAGAAAGCATTTAGAAAGCCTGTAGAATAACCCCTTGCACCTTCTGGATTTGGTGCTGTGCCCTGTGGGTCTTCAGTACTGTTGCAGCAGATGCGTTCTATATATATCTTCTATATAGGGTTGTCCTATACAATTTGCTTTTTTGAAGGCCTCATCCTGCCAAAAATTCCTAGGAGGAAGTAACATGATTCTAAACATGCTGCTAAGTCATGAAGAAAAAAAAACCAACACCGACAGTTACGTGCCACTAGATGTCAGAAAAACTACATGGTTCAGCTGGAGAGGAAGATCCAGCTGAGGGGTTTGGTTCGCTGTCTACGCGCTTGCATAATGCTTTGGACAGGGCCCAAGGAAAACAATTAGACATTTGAGTTTATTTTTGTTTGCATGAAATAGTAAATATGCTGTTGGGTCAGACTCTCCTCTCATTTCCCCCCAGAGGAAAATGGAAATAAACTTTTTGTCAAGAGTTATGCCACCCTGGAAGACAGCAATGGCTTTTAGTCTCATCAGCAAATCCTTCCCATCCAGTGCTGTGGTTTTGCATTCTTTGGATAAAGCTGGTCTCTGAGTTTTAGGCAAGTCTATAGCGGAAATTTTGTGGAAGGTGAGCGTGTTTGTTCTGCTTCAGCAGAAATGAAAGCTGTTGTGGTTAGGATGCTTGAGGATGAGCAGTAAGCATCAGATATGGTGTTTCTCTGTATAGAAACATCCCCAAGTCTTAGTTCACTAGGATAAAATTGGTGCCAATTGGAAGTCTTTATTATGAAGAATAATGCCTAAAACCTCCTACAGAATTATGCTGAAGTACATGCAGATTCACCTAAAGTTGTGTCCCAGGCCCCGCTGCAGAGTTCAGCCTTAAGAGGAGGCTTTGTTCTTCATGGCTACTGTTCTGCTGCTTTGCTGACGCAGCTGCAGAGTTTGGTTTGTGTAGCTGGCTTCAATTCAATACATAAATGAGTTGTCAAAATTATGTTTACGTGCTGTATATAACATGAATAGGCAGGTCATGGTTTTATGCATAAATGCATATGTATCTGAATACTTTGCAGGCTAAAATCCCCTTTGGAAACAGCACAAAAATTCACATTCAGTGTATTGATTTTATATGCTAATGTGTGCACCTCCCTCTGGGAGAAAAGCACATTCCAAAGGAAAAAAGTATATGGCTTGTCAAACATGGAATTTCTGAAGCAGTTCCATATTTCTAAACCCTTGATTCTTACCAAGGACATGCGTAGTACTCAGTATTTAGGGATCAGACTGCGACCTTTGAAAGGAACGTTGGCAGGAAAACTAGAGGGATGTGAGGCCAGAAAGAGAGAGTCTGAGGAATAAGAGTATAGAGACATCCCATTTACTCAGGGTCTTGAATTTCTATCTAAATGAACGTGCTTCCTTGTTATCTATGAATTGCTATATAGATGTCCCAATAGCAATATTAAAAAGTGGAATGTGAGGTGAATACAGGCTGTTTTTAAAAAAGTAAGTATATATTTCCACTCTGTATTGATAATTACTAACAAAAATAACATTAACATGTGAAAGTCAAATGTAGTTATTCTTTAAACAATTTTAAGATTCTGAGCAATTTCAGATATTATTTAATGGACATCAGATATTTGAAGATTGATTGATACAAAATTATTTTTGAAAGGTTTATATAATTTGCTTTCTATTTCTGAACTTTTGAAAAGGGTACTCTTCAGCCTGAAGTTTAGAGATTTGCATTTTGTAACAAAATCTGAGATTTTTAGATGCTGCCTGACTCCAGAGTTAGGAAAACCTTTAAATCCTGTAGGCTTGTGAAATAATTATGAGTCTGTGACAACACACGTTTGGGGGCCTTATCTTTCACTTGGAGGGTCCAGTTTTGAGGTAGCCCTATAAACCAGCTGATTTAGCATCATAAATGGCCTTCCCATTCAGAAACAGAATAGCTGGAGCTGGGGAGAGGTGTGAAGGCAGAGGCTGTTTCACACCTTCCCTGCTGTGGCCACTGACCGGGCCGGTGGGAGGGATGTGCATCTCTGACACCTCCACAGGGAACCTTCTTTCCCCCAGGAGCCCAGAGACAGCTATTGGCTGCCTGCAATTTAGCACAGGAGAATAAACAACACCTCAAAAGCATGGCCTGGGACCGGTGATTCTCACTAGGCCTGAATTTCAGGTAATCACAGGCTCAATCTGAACTGCATGGAAGCCTTCTTGCAGTTAATTCCCCAGTGGCTCTTCCTTGGGCTTTCTTTTTATCGGTGAAGAGCTGTGGTCAGAGCACAGCCAACCTCAGGATAGTCCCACTTTTAATCCCTCACTGAAAACTCTGCGTGTGAGGCACTGTGTGGTATTTACACTGGAATATGGACTCATGCGGTGATATTTGTAGTTGTGTTTTAGGGCAGGAGAGTTGTCTTTCAGCTTCTGTCCCTCATTTTGAATTTTTTCTATCTCGTGTACTTTGCTACCTTGTGTCTCGTACAAAAAGAGAGGGGAAACACAACTTTTTGCTATTCCACATGTATTTGGAGTGCACAGCTTTTGAGTAGCTGGAAGCAGCAGCCAAACAGTTACCTCTCCTACTGCATAGAGGTGAAAGAGATTATTAACCTGTGCATCTCACCCAAGGGAAACTGGACTCACCTGGTGTCAGTGTCACTCTAAGTTACACCTTCTCAAAAATGAAGCCGGGTCCTCATGGGTTGAAGAAAAGGAATTTATTCAGGTGTAGATGGACACATGGCTAAGCCTAGGCACTGTTGGAGAAAGCTCTCGAGTTGCGAGCAAGTTTTGGGCGGAGTGGGATTTTCAGTACAGAGTATGTTTGCTGTTTGATTAGCAATTGTATGTGATAATAATACAATACAGAAACTGCAGTCTTCCGACTCCTGTGATCTCCAGATAGGCTTGGTCTTTTCTGCCTGAAGTTGCTGTATGAAAAGAAACCTCACTGATGATTTACAGTGACTGCTTGATTCATTCATTGCTTCTTTTTTATGTCTTGCCTACATTATTACTTCCTTAATATAATTTTAATAAAAATGTCATCGTGGCCCCTCTGTTATAACATTTTGCTGGAAAATTTCTTCCCATTGTATGGATTTATTTTTTTTTATGAGAAACCTGCACTAGCTTTGCAACAGTATATTTAGAAATACAGTTTTACACAGGGGCATTTGGGGAGGGGATTTGCAATCAAATTTCAAGCATGAATCGGGGTGCTCAGAAATGCCCCCGGAGGTGCCTCTCACTTTCCATTTGCACATTCACCTCTTCTGCATTTTGAGTTTCGCTCATTTTAGATACCTAAAACCTGCAATGTGAATGCCTTCTTTCCAGAACCACAAATGTAGTATATGGTGAATACACAGGGAGGCGTTCTATATGGTTTAAATGAGAGAGCTTCAAAACCTAGAGGTTTTTTGCTTTATACATGGAAAAACCCAACCAATTCAAGCTTAACCTGTGGAACTGTAGCTTCCGTGACAGGGTGGAATTGCTTCTATTTGTGCAAGCCCTGATTTGCCTCTGAAGATTTTTACTATTTCATGATGGTGTGGGAAACAAAGAAGATTTTCTTCTTTTGTGCCACAATACCCATTAAATCCTAACCAGCAGCAGTGTTCTTGGTAGGATATAAACTGTTGCATTTGGATTTCCTTTGCAGTAAACCAGATGTTTCTTCTTGGGAGTTTTTAATCTGTGAGGACAGTGCTCTGAACCTTTTATTAGGATTTAGATACAGTTGGCAGATGATTATATGAGGTCTTGTGAAAATCATCTTGTAGAAGTTAAATGGAACGTTCCTAGTGTGCGGATGTATATAGACATGTGCATATTTGTGCATCTTTTTTTTTATTATTTGTCCATTAAATCTCCTGTTTCCCTTAGTTACCTCTTTATTGGGCAAAACTGACCTGACTAAAACAGATATGAACTGTTTCATGTGCTACTGTCAATAAGAAAATTTTGGAAGTTAGAGGGAGCTTTTGCATGATATTTTTACTTATTAAGGAGGTTGATTGAGGATATCGAGGTAGAACATACTCCAGCTCTTGAGTTGCAAATTGGATTCTTGCCATGATTTGTTGTCTTAAGGACAGCATGGATGAAGAACAGTAAAAAAGTATTTTGGGTCCTTAAGTGGCCAGAATGGAATTCGAATGTATTGAGTAACCACTACTCTTTAAAAGATGCTAGTAAGAGGGTGATATGTTTCAAGGTGAGAGACACGCTTTACATATTGTGCATCTTTTTCCAAACCAACTTAAAGAGCCTAAAGTCTCATAGATGGAAGATAACCACAACAATTTGTAATTGTCATGAAAGGGATGCTAGAAAAATAAACATGCCTAAATCTAGAACCAGAAATGGTTGACAATCTCTTCCGTCATGTTTAGTAAGAGTCTAAGACTCAGCAGTTGCAAGACTACCCCTGAATCCCATGAAGCTACTTTTATGAGAGCCAGCTTCTTGTGGACTTTCCCCTAAAAGCTCTCTGCACCCTAATATGTTCTCATGGTAGAGGTAGTTCTGTGGGAACAAATGAATTCTTGACTATACTCATAATATATGTCATACTACATGATGTGCTGCCCAGAAACCATGTATGTGTCTTGTTTGGCACTAAACTTACTCTCTTCTGTATCCTCAGATGTTGTAGATGTGCAATAGCCAGTGACTGAATACAGACTCTTTCTTTATTGCTGTTGGTCTTGCTAAGTATAACTATAAAAAGTGGAGAAGTAGTCCAAAGGCTTGAGATCCATGCCCCAACTTCCTCTGAAAATGCTAATTAAAGGGATGTCAGATTTAAAAAAAAGCATGCATAATCAGTCCAGGAAAATAAGGCTGCCAGTAGCTGTTCCTGTGTTGAAATTCTAGACAGCCCCTGGAGATAGTCAAGAAAAAAAAAATCTGCTGTGATTGCAAAAATACTAGTAACTGACCAAAACCAAAACTCTGCCTTGAATGTGAATGTCACTGTTTTTCTCCAGCTTATTTTGTACTTGAAATTTTAAATTTCACCTTTATGTCTCTGTGTATAGAAAAGAACCTCTCATTAATTTGTCTTGACAGATACATAAAATTTATCCATGTGACATTGTTCAACATATAAACTTAATTATATCTTGTAATATTTGTACTTGTTGTAAATTCCATTATGTGGAACATGCACTGAACAATGTACCTATAGGATTTAATTATGTCAGCTGTTATCAAATTGTGGAATGGGAAGGATTTCCTGCATGTCATCAAGTGATGATAAAGCTGCAAATTTTGCCCCTGTAATGTCCTTGCATTATGTTGGGATCTAATGGGGTTAATAATTCCTGATAATGTTCAAAATATTCTTTCCTCAGACTTTACAGTGCTATAGCTGCAGGGAGGAACAGGCAAACTTTTTGTGAATGAAGTAACCCTGAGAGAAGTGAAGGCATTAAATACACTCATGCATTCTGCATGTGCTAAGAGGACTTTGTGTAAATATCCTAGTTGTGACCCAAATCCCTATCTAGACAGTAAATATGCTTTTCCTCTTAAATACTTTTAAGAGGAAAAGAAAATTCACTGCGGCTGAAGATGAAACAAAAGAAGACAAAGATGTAGGCTGGGGAATAGGAACACATCAAAGACCTGACCATGTCTCTCACATTCCCTGAAGAGGCTGCATGTTTTCTTTGATACCTCTATGTGAATGTGACTTCATGGGTGCTCTCAGACACTGTGTCTGGAAATAGGTCTCTTAGACAGCTCTTCTAGCCTGCCAGGAGAATGAATAAAAAGTTTTCTGCCACCATAGGTAGACAAGGTTTGCTGCCTTCCTGCCCTACTTTTATAAGTGCCACACGTGTCTCTGCTAACCTTGACATGTGTCTCTCCTTGGCAGCTCCTTCTGTTGATTGTCAGGTGCATTCAGGTTTAGTTTATGTGGATGTTAGGAATGAAACTGCCTGTTTAAATATAAAGATAAATGTAACTCCTCCAGCTGGCTCAGAAGACCCCTCTTGCTAGCAGGCTTGAACACCTTTTCAGCACTTGCTAGAGATGAGTGTCCAGCAGCATACACTCGCTACTCTCAGCATGAAATGAACTCCATGCTGAAGTCAATTCCAGATTGAAAGAAACTTCATACTAAAAAACCCCAACAAAAAGCAGTGGGGGAGATCTGGCAAAAAAAAAAAAGAAAATATAAATTGGCAAAAAAGAGAGATTTATAAAGTGTGTACCTAAATCCAAGAAAGAAATACAAATGAAAAGGAAGGTACAGAGGAAGGTAGATGCAAGTTGGAATTCAGCAGATTGCTGATGTGTAAAAAGCATGGTAATGATCTGGGATCTTATTACACTGTAATAAAGAACAAATGATTATAAATACCATGTTTCTTCCCCTCTTTTCCAGGGTAAGTAAACATGAACAGATATGCCAACTTGTTCCCTCTATACGTTTTCACAAATGCATTTTTGTTTGATAAGAAAGAGATGCTTTTCCATGATGTGATCTGATATTTATACTACTGTATGTGACTTCAATCTAAGATCTGATTATTTCTGGGAAAAGGAAAATGAATCGATCCAACTGTGTCCTTTGTGGAAACAGAGGACAGTGTTGTTGGGTTCTTCTCTTACTCCTGCAAAGGGTTCTGCTAACTCTTTGAGGTCCACACCTTCCCTCTGCCACCCTTTGGAACCATCCAGATCTTTGTTCATCCTTTTTAACAGTGGAAGTGGTCTTTTGGCTCACATGAAAGCTTGTTCTACGTAGATCACGTGTTTCTCTCAGGCCTGTTTAGCTCATTGTAATAATAAACCTCAAACGGGTTCCAAAAAAAAAAGTGCCTCTGCATTTCAATTTGTTTTCTTTTAGGATAGCTTCAGAGATCAGAATGTAAGATGAAACACAAATCTGCTTGTGTTGGCCTGTATCCTTGGCGTATTATGACAAGCGAATTATAGCAGGCTTTGTGGGAATACATTATGGGGTATATTATGGCCCTGAGAGCCTGTAGAGATCTGGAGGAAGAGAGAGATTTAGCTATTTAGTCTATAAGTTGTGTCGGGAGGCGCTGCTTGTGGCGTTGTGTCTTCTACGGTGGAGTGCAGGGACCTCAGGGACATACAAGCTCCTTCCTGGCCTCATGCTGCTGACCTGAAATATTAGGATCAGGATGATGAAACCTGTCAGCCAAGTCCTGGTGTCATCAGTGTCTCCTGCTCTGCTGTGGGTGACAGTTGCCTTCCAAACCAGCCTCTGCTGAATCTGTGCATCCTGGTCGCTACAGCTGATGGGGGCCTAGGAGAAGGAACCTGTCCACGCGTGAAAGGGAGCCTGTGTTTCTGGGTGCAGGTATAGCAGGAGCCCACCACTGTAACATGCAATTCTAGGTAGGCTGGCAGCCCTGTTGCACAGGGCTGCTTGTTATTTCTCACAGTAAAACTCTGGTTTTTGTTTTCCGCGACTTTTCCAAAACTTCTTTTAGGCGAGTTTTCCATGCCTTTGGGCAGGTTTTTATTTCTGAAAATATCAGTCAAAGTAGTTCTGCTGTTTATGAGAAAAAGGCGAAGGGTAAACAACGCGTTGGTTTCCAAGGCTAAAAAAGGTTGGGTGACCTCCTCTTTGGGAAGTTCAAGTGCCTTGGAGCTTTGGAGTAAGGGTTCTCGGTTTGGCACAGGAGCTGCCTTTATGTCAGGGATGTACTTTTTGGTCCTTTAGGGAAAATCCACTCATGCTTTGCCAAGTTATAAACAGTTGAAAAATTGCAATTTATTCATACTCAGAAGAAACTTGTTAGAATTTAGCAATGAAATTCTCTGTGGTGTGTTGGAGCCTCTACAGCTTCCTGTGCTGGACAAACTTGGCATCGCATGCTCCAGGCTCAGGCTACAGGGATGGTGCCAGAAGAACTTTATGATGGCCATTTTCCACTGCTTGGTCTGTAGCATGGTCAGAGGTGACAGACACCTATCTTTCTTGTGACTCCTTTGTTCTTTGCATCCAGACAGGAACAACAGTGCAGACAGAGAGACTGTGAAATCAGGTGGGGAGGCTGAACCTGCCAGGGTGTAGGGCAAGAAAGGGATTAAAGCTGGACATGGACGTTAGGATGAAATGCTGGGGAAGTGAGGGTACTGAGGAGGTACTGGGTCTTGAACTCAAGAGCTAGGGTGAGACATCTCACCCGAGATGAGATGTCTATTTTTAATACCTTGCAGATGTATTTCTTCAGCAGAGCGAATTGTAGTCATTTATACTCTCTCCAGAAGCACCTTCATGTTGCTGTTTGATGTCAGATTGAAAAGAAATATCTAGATATTGGTTTTGTTATTTATTAGTTTTATTCTAATACTACTGTTTTTTTGTAAGCATTCACAAAGGCACAGTAGCCAAGTTATTTTTATTGCTGCTTCTGTCATTGACATAGATATGACTTATATGACAGATGTAACAGTCTCTTTCTTGTTTTGGCCCCTTTTGGGCTGCGGGAGATTACATTCATATGTGGCTGGCTTGGCTTATAATTAAGCACTGATAATTATCATATTGACTGTTGCAAGAGCAAGGTTGATAAGCAGAGTGGACAGGATCTGTAGGCGTGTGGTTTTCATAGGCACACGTCGCAGGCTGGGAGAATGGACAAGACATTGCACATGCTTTTGCAAATTCTTTTGTGAATTTATAGCAATATGGATTCTCCCCCCCCCCCCCCCCATTTACTCAGGACACCTGCACATCAGTGTGTTTATTCTGTGTGGGTGCTGCAACTTCAGACCCTCTACTCGGTGTTGTGTTTCACAGGGTTGTGCTAGCAACCTGCCGGACCTTGGTCTTTGGAAGGACATCTCCCCTCTGGTCTCCTCTCCTTTGCCATCATGAACATTTGATAGCTCTTAATGTCCATTTCTCAGCTTTTTCTTGGCTACCAGCAGCCCACAGTCCCTTGTCTTGGTGATGCTCCATTGGTCTGGCAGGGTTCCTGCCGTGGGAGAAGCACTGATGGGCTGCTGGGGAGCAGGACCAGACCGGAGTGCGAAGTGTGGATGTCAGTGGCGCTGAGGGAAGCTGGCTGTGGGCAAACAGAGCCAGCACGTTGCTTAAAAGTCTATGGGGCCTTGTTCAGTCAAAACACAGCTGCTGCCAAACTGCTAATTGTACCTCTAGTTTTTCCCTCCTGCCTTCACAGGTTAAGAATGGCAATTCATCCCTTTGCAGAGCGCCCTGCCTCCCTGTAGCTCTGGGGGGACTCTAATCCGCTACCACCTCCTGCAGTGCATGGCTCGCTGTCTGACAGTTTTCAGCATCACTTTTTAAGACATTTTTCTTTGTTTCAAATGCTTCCCTTACCTTGGCCTGACATATGGTTTTGCTTTAGGAGCAAAATGGTTTTCCATAGGCAGCTGGTGAAATCCCTGAACACATGTTCCTCCAAAACACAAAACCCTAGAAGACATTAATTCCCGGTAGAAAGGTTACTTACATACAGCTGCAGAGCACTGCTTTAAAGTTTTGGAAAATAATATTGTAGTCAGCTGACATCATTTAGTCACTTTGATTAGTTTCTTGTGCCTGATTGCCGAATGTCCTGAATAATGACAAACGAGGCTCCTTCAAGATCACATCTCTATGCACTTAAGTAACAACCAGAAAATAAATCATCATTTGGTTCAGAGCTCAAACCAGGGAAAATGGCCCTGGGATATAACCAGATTAGCTGGACAGCATTTAAAACAAATGTAATTACAAAATACATGTATTGTAGCCAAAAGCATTGTTTGAAAAGAGGGTTTTCCTATGCTTTCCAGTCTTAAATAAGGTGGGGAAAATGTTCTTTCTGAAAAGGAAACAAGGGAATTAGAGAGACAAAAGCCAGCTTAAGAAACAAAACCACATCCATTCACCCACAAGTTTTCTCTTTTTTGAATGCGTGCAGAAGAACGGGCAGGTTGTAAAGCCAGAAGAAAAGAATGTGTTTCTTCCTGAGAACAGGCGCTGGATTTGGGTAAGTTGATCCCATTTCGGTGTCCGTGGACAGAAACTTCCTCTTTCCCCCAGGAGCTCTGTTGTTGCTGCTTGCACCCTACCTTGCTGTAGTCCATCAGCCCCAGCAGCACGTGCCCGCTCTTCACCAGACACGGGGTGGACCTTGAGCAGTGAAAGCCAGGGAGGCAGTGCTGGCTCTGCACTGGCGTTTGGCATGGGGCATCTCGGGAGCATGCTGTGGGGTCTTTTCTGTAAAGGAACGTCTGACCTGGCTATTTTAGAAATCTCTATTTTTGGTTCTTCCCCCTGCGTTAAATAGAGCTATTCACGATGGTCTGCTCACATGCTGGGTCTTTCCTGTCCCAGCTGTATTTTTAAGTGGCTGCTCAGACCAGCCAGCTCTGTTCCTTTTCAAGAGTAGGGCTCTTGGTTTTCCTGTACAGTTTCTTGTGGTCTGTAATGTTTGCACTCCCAGAACATGGCTGAGTCCCTAACTAAAGGCATAAAAAAATTCTCTAGGGATGATCACTCTAGGGATGCCCACTCTTCTTGCCTGCAAGTTGGATGTACCTTGTAATAACTCAAATTTCCAGACTGGTGAAGGAGCTCAGCCCAATGGAAGACAGCCACAGTGCCTGTGGGAAGGCTTCATGATAGCATGGTTTGCTCCTTTCCTTTCTCCTGCACTCTCGGGTGCAGGAGATTGCAGGAGGTACATGGCTGTGCTTTCGTGGTGGGTCACGGTCGGTACTGCTGCAGCTGCGCTGGGAAATCCCAGGAGAGCCATGTTTGGTTCCTCTCTTCTTTTCCTCTTTTCTGGGCTACCTCGCATGGAGAGAAGAAGTCATCAATAAGTTAATGTGTTTGAATTTCTGTCTTGCTCTCTCCAAAATCATCTCAGCTTGGCAAGTTACTATCCAAGCAACAACAAAGTTATGTCTACTTTTTTTTTTTTTGTCATGGGTTTTTCCATCTACTTTTTATCAGCAGGTTGCTGCTGGTGAGAAGGCTGAGAGCAGCCTTAGCTCAGATCAGAACTGGAGTGGGAAGATACTTTCAGTCTGTGACTAGGTTTTAACCTGGAGGGAAACACGTACAACAGTGAGAGCTCATAAATGCTGGCTGGTACCATTGGGATTGGAGCTAGAGGCTTTGCTCAAGAGACTGTGCCCATTGATAAGAACAAGTGGTTAGGAGTCTCTGTAGAGGTGTCATTAATTATTTTTTTTATTGTGGTGAGACTGATTTGAGTTTAAAAAGAAGATATTAGAAAGCAGATTGGTATTTTTCTTAGCCTTCCACTACTGAGCTTCATTTCCTTTAAAGCACTCCTTTGAGATGAACTGAATGTTGTTTGCTTTTAGCTGAAGAAAATTTAGAAGCATTAGTAAAGGTTTACTTGGTATTTTGGTATTAGCAATTTGACATTAAACTGTATGGGGCCATTTTTCTTCTAATACCAAAGGTTCACATACTTATCTTTATCATGTCTACATGCTGGATAGTGACTTTTGCCACAGGCACAGGGAATATGTCAAAAACCTGATGATATATTGCAGAGAAACAGATATTCTGCCTTTATTTTTAACAAGAACATGGATTGGCACACCTACTTCCCCTCATTTTCCTGAAATGCCTAAACCTTATTGTTGAAAATTGCGGTAGAAAGAGCTAGCAGTTTAGCATTTTAAAATATTAGATTATTCTAATCCTGTGTCAGTTTATCTTAAAATTGGAACAAATCACAACAATTTATTTTTTTTACAAAATGTCAGATACTGATTAATTCTAGAGCAATATTTCTGTTTAATGGTATCAGATTTTAACGATAAAGTCTCTTCTTGTCAAAGCATTGAGTTATGTCAGGAAAAATAACAGGAAAAATGTACCATGACTTTTCAAAGTGAAAATCTCTAAAGAATGGCTCAATGGCTCTTTAAACCTCTTTAGAGAAAACCGGCCAGGCACGCTGGACTGAATACCTGTGTTTTAAAATTATAAATGGGATTACAAGGTGACAAAATCTGCAGGATGATTTTTAGACAGGAAGCTGAAATTGCTCACATCTGAAGTGCTAAATTGTGACAACCATTGCATGTATTTTTAAAACGGGTGTGAAAAATCACAGCTATCTGCTTTCAATAAAGAAAGAGCAGGAAATTCATAATAAAACAATAAACCCATAAACCTTAAAATATGCACATGCAACAGGTGCTGATATGTACAACAATATTAGAATGCAATAAAATGTCTCACTATTGCCCCAGAAGAACTGCATCCAAGATCTGGCATTTGGTGATGTTCTGCTGCCAACATGAATTAGTTCAGGTGTCCAAAGCTAATGTGTGCTAGATAAAAAGAGGGAATTTCTTTGGGAAAGGGAATGGGAAGCATGGTGTGTCTCAAATCACTTCCTTTGCTTGAGAGGTCTCTATTGTTTTGGTTTTTTTTTTTTTAGCTCCTTTTTCCTAATGGATGATTCACTTGAGACGTGGATTTATCACCCTTTCACTCCCAACATTTCTGTGACTATGATTAGCATCCAGAGATGCTCGTGAGGTGAGGACTATGCACCTTGCCCACCTTGTATGAAGCAATGGAAGCAAACAGGCTTTGGAGTCCTTGTCTCTGCAAGTCCTGTCCTTCTGCTCTGCTCCTGCTGGAGCTGGTCAGCCTTCCTGGCATCGACTGTGAGTGAGAGCAAAGCTCGACATGTCTTGTTGTCTCCTTTTTGGGGACACAGCATGAATGGTGTGACAGCAGTGAGGAGGTCTGCTCAGTGACCATCTAGGTCAGTGACCATCCAGCTGCTGAGAGCTGGGCTTGGAGGGGTGAAGATCTGAAGCCGTCCAAGTGCTTGGCTCACTCTCCGAATTTGGTTTAGTATGTAGCTGAAGGGGACATATCAAATAACGACACTGAGTAACATCCAAAATAGTACTGCAGTCTCTTCCTATCCGTGCTGATTAATTACCACAGAAGCACTGTTAGAAGTGTGACTGCAATCTTCAAACTGTCCTTGACACTTTGTCTTCATGGCATCGCTCACTGAAAGATCAACTTCTCTGCCCAAACCCTCATGTTCTGGGCTGACCGTGACAATGTATGGAAATGTCTTTGGTTTTAGAAATAATGCTGGTCTCACCAGATGTTCTCTTGCAGATCTCCGATCTAGACTGCTCTGTTTGACAGATTTATCAGCTGGTGCAAGGTTATGGTTTAGGTGAATAGCAGCTTAAAATGAGATCCATTTTTGGTGCAATGCTATTTGTGCTACATATGGGGTGGGAGCAGTCGGAAAGCTTTTTTGTTTGTAGATTTGTGTATTTACTGCATATTTACTTTTAGAAAACCTCAGTTATGTTTTAGGCTGTGGAATTGCTTAGATCCCCTAGATAGAGTGGAAGCTATGGGTCCAATCCCTTTTTTCTATAACTTATTCTGCTTTTGTAGGCTTGCCTTTTGGGCTATACCAGGAGGAGATACCCTCAACTTAAGTATAACTAGATATGATATAATAATCGGTCTTTTATAGCCCCTTGGTCATAGGTGAAGCTACAACCCCTTTTGTGAACATTATGTTTTATAGTGGTCATGGCCAAAACATTACAAATTCCCTTCGTAATGAAAGGAAGTTAATGGAACATACTTAAGTAGATCCAATATTGTAGTAAAATGAAAACCAAGAAAAGGAAACTGCTTCTAATTGTGTATACAAGTCTTTATGTTTTTTACCCATTTCCAGAATTTTTAGAAAACATTTTAGTGAATTTATTAGAACCAAATGCAGTAGGAATTGAGTAGCTGGGTCCACTGCCTTGAAGGATGCCCACAGTTTCAAACTAGGCTTTGTATTAGAGACATTTTTTATCATGGCTGAAACAGTCATAATTATGACTTAGATATTTTTTCAATTCTAAATTTAGGTCTGTTGGTTTTGAAAGTATTCATAAAATATATTGGGTACATTCACCTGAAATGAGGAGTAGGGGTATGCAAAGAAGTTAATGGTGAAAGAGGTTCTAACAGCCTGTTTCCTGCACACAGGTTTATATTCACATAGTGGTCAATACACTCTTCATGAGGTCTATAGAAGAGCTCCCATGTCTGTGGACTCCTCCAGTTACGAGATCTGAAGGGATTACAGAGAAAAAAGCACCTGAATTGATAAAAACCTTTGCAAAGAAAATAAGGTAAGCTCAGAAGATGAGGGATGAGAGATGTTTCCTTTTCAAGGTCCTTTTTTAACTGAAGGAGACTTCAGCCTTTGAATCATTGTCAGAAACTACTGGCAAAAAGGCTGGTGAAAAATACTTGCTTCATATTTTAAATGTTTTTTCTTTCTTTATCTGAATTACCTACTCATGATCACCTGCATAATTTCAAGATGGAGGCAGTGCAAAATCGTGCTCACGGGTACTTCACTGCGTGTCCCACGTGCGTGTGAAACTCCTCCACCCCACTGGTCTCCCTGTACCTGCATCCTCAGTTTCCCTTGACCCCGAGTGAAACGAGGCTGTCAGACCACTTTACGCTGTACTGTTTCAGGGGCATGTGGCTAAAGCAGCTTACACAGATGCAGCTATGAAAGCTTTTATGCCTTCTCACAGTTTTTGGTGGGACGCCATCCTCGTCTGAGCGCTAGTGCTGTGATAAAACAGCATCTACACTGGAAACTTTTGCCAGCGTAATTATGGAAGGCAACAAGACCTCTCTGGTGCACGCTGTAAATAAGACCCAACAAGTATTCTATATTACAAACAGATTGAGGACCACCACAGACTTTCCTCCCCTGCGGATCTGTTCATTGTTTCTCTGTTACAATTGCCAAACCACTGGCTGTAAAACTTCCTTCAGTCCCTGCTATATTTTCGTGGTGGGTGCCACGGCCTTATCAACATGCAGCGTGCACAATGGCAGTCACTACTGCTTTTTTGCCTTTCCCTTCTCTTCTGCTACTGAAATCCAGCCGCGTCACCTTCTGTAGAGGAACAGATCTGTGGGGTTTTTTTCTGATCAGCAAAAAAGCAAGGATTTTTCATGAGAAAATCTGTGTGAGAAGTAAGGGAAAGGATGTGACACCTTATTACGAAAAGCGCTTGAGCTAAGGAAAAGTCTCAAATTTCTATTATTCCTTAAATACATCCAAAACTGTCTGCGCTAGACTTTGTTGGCAGTGAAACATAACATCACTCATTGCATTGGACTCAGCTCCGAAGGCTGCAACAAATTTGTTTGCCTTTTTCCTTTAAAATGTTAACGTAACTGATACTTTATTTTACTAGGGTTAGAGTGGCAGTTGCTGAGGCTCTCTCTTTTGGAGCAACAAGCTGGGAAGTGCCCCAGTGTGAAACAACTGACAGTGCCTCTGCCGTGGGGCGGGTTTTGGCGAGAGGGTTGAGATGCACATCTGGTCCACAGCTCCTTTCTCTGGGAACGGCTCTAGTCACACTTTTTACACTTGGCCTGTCTTGACTTAGAAGCCCCTTTGACATGTATGTTTGAAGGGCAAAACTGATGAAAAGGGCAGGGCATAGTTTAAATTTACTTTTTTTTTAAAGAAGGAAGCTTTTTTTGGTTTTTTTTTTTTTTTTTTATTCAGTAAATTGCAAAAGAACATGTATGTTGCCTGACCAAGTTGAAATTCATGCATCAGGAAATCTGCTGCAGTACAAATCAATGGGGCTAATAACAGATGATAGTACTCACGGCTTTCCGAAATTGGCAAGAGGAGGTGATACATTATCAGAAAACAGATATATGATGTTCATCTCTCATATTCCATATTTTCTTCATTTGTCTTCCTATCACTCCTGGGATGCGAGTTTTGACACCTGTTTCATTTCTTCCCACAAACATCTGCTGCTTTCTACGTTATTTTTGTTGTGAATTTCTTACACGTAAGGCTCTCACAAAGTGAAGGTTAAACCCTTGACACAGGGGAGCAGACCCCCTTTCCTTGGTTGCAAACCAGAATGCCCTCACTTAAAGGGGTATTACCAAAGTATTTAAAGCTCCTCGTCTCTAACATCAGAACCTGGGAAAAATATGTTCAGCTAAATAACACCAGTAAGGGCACGAAACCGTAATTTTATATATAAGCTTTATATTATTTTTGTGTTTGTTGGTTTGTTGGGGTTTTTTTTTGGCTAGGGAAAGGGGAATCTGTTTTTAACCAAGCTGCAGATATGGGAGTTTGGGAAACTTGGAAAACATCACATTGGCTTTTAATCTGAACACTCAGGCAGACAAAAATCAAGACATTCCCATATGTATAATTATTGAAAAGTTGAACTGCACAATCAGCTTGTCAGCCTTCATGCACCCCAGCAAGTCCTAAGTCCTGTTCCCTAAGTCAGTCTCTTCCAACCATAACAATTCTGATTCTATGGTCTTTCTGACCTTGCTAAATGCCTGTTCTGGGCAAATAGAGCCACTGCATTACTAGCATTTGTTTTACAAAGTATAAGAACTCCTGAGTCACATGTAGTATTATTTTAGGTGACACCATCTTTTCATCCAGCTAATTTTGCCCGTCATTGCGGTGTGGCATTGCAAGAATGATGGCATAATGGAAATATGAGGACTCCACACATTTAGAGAATCTGGCTCTTTAAAGCTTCTTGGTTTCTCCTGAGACATAATTTGCCATGGTGGACTGTCTGAAATAAAAAAGGATGAATGAATCTGCTAGGCAGCAGATCTGCTCCCTGTGCTATTCTTAGGTCTTGCATTTCCAGTGGTCTCTGGCATGTTTCCCCATGAACTCTTGTGATGAATACTGGCAGGATGAAAACTAACCCTGAGTTTTGTCTGCTGGTTCCGTTTCTGGCAAAATCCCTCTCTTCACCCCATTTGCCTTGTTCAGCTTCCTGTGTCACATCCAGTCCTTTTCCTTCTCCTCCACAGGAAGGTTGTTGTTGAAGCTTGCTCATTGTTCATCTGGGGTGTCCGTGTGGGTGAGTGTGTGTCTGTGTGTGCGGTGTGTTTCCTTCCAAGCCCATCTCCACAATGGGATCTGTCTCACCTGACTCTTTAAAAGTGAGATATTTAGTTTCTTCTCTCTTTGATAGCAGCCATCCTTCCAAAACATCATTCTTCCCATCCTAGTACAGGAATGATGAACCGGGCTTTGCAGATAACTATGCAAATCCTATTTCACATGCCTCTGCTCTAACTTTGGCTTGGAACATCAAGTGGTGGCAAACAATGCCCTTTGGCTGGTGCAGTGCTCCCCCTTGCCACCTCTGGCTCCCCTGTGTCTCTGCTCCTCTTAGGTCCAGCTCTAGCTTCTGCTCATGTTGTCCCTCAGGTTCAGTGTTGCTCTCCCATGGACTCTGGGGCACCTCTTCTTCCACCCCGACTTTGGATCTTATCTCTTTCTCTTCACCCAACACTGCCTTTGCCCTCACCCACATTTGATCCTTTGCAGAGCCCTAACTCAGAATCATCCCATCTTCTGAATAGTCCCAAATCTTCACACAGGAACCTCAGTGCAGGGATTGCTCATCCTTCTTTTGTTGCGTATTATTCCCAATATATACTTCTTCCTGGCAGGTGTGGTATCACTAATTGTCGTAAATCAGTAGTGTGGGCATTTGCTGTATTTAAATGAGTCTGATTTCTAATGGATTTTAACTTCCTGCTTGATCATGATTTCAGAGGGATTATGCTAAGACTGTAACAGGGTGTGCTCCTATGGACCAAGACTTGATGAATACTGCAACACATTGGAAAAGCTTCAGTCTAGCTTTTTAGACACCATAAAATCCATAAGGGTGAGAAGCCCAAAGAACTGGTTTCTCTGGTAATTTGTAAGAGTGGTTTGCTAGTGATTTATGAAATAGAAGACCCAATTGAAGATGTTACTGAAGTTAGGCTGGTTGTAACCATTCTCTTTTTATTAGGATGCTCTGGGTTATGCTAAGGATCATCCTCACAGCATCGTTCTGTCCATGAGAGGTCAGAGAGGGACTCTGTCCTCTGGGTGGCTTCCACCTCTCATCAGCTACCAACAGCTTTGTTCTTGTACTGGCTAATCCATTGGGATACAATGAGGCAAAAGGGTCACCTATTATAAATAGACACAGAAGAAAACAAAACTGGATTCCTTAGGAAATCAGGCTGCAAAAATAAGAATTACTTAGAATGGCAGTGAAGTGACCCAACTCCACCACTTTGGTTTGTGTACAATATTTTCTGTGCTGCCTTCTTACTGTAAACTTCTTGGAACAGAAATGTACACTTAAAATTCCACAGAGCATAGCAGAGACTTTGCATTCATTAAACAAACAGAAACACAACAAAGTTAATTACTGGCCATTTTTAAATATGAGTATTTCTAGCTTAAGTAGAGGGACAGCAAGCATTTTAAGGCTAAAGCCAATATAAAATCCATTTTTGTATAATACTTAAAACCGACTCCTTAAAACCATTATTTATAGTTTAGAACTACATTTGAGTTGAATGCCAGCTTCTAATTTGGTGAAGGTTTTCTATGTTCCAGATCTCGGACTTTTGGACAACTCATTTTGATTAATCACCAACGTTGTTTTGAAACATACTTTGTGCACTTTCATCTTCTGTCAGTTTTATCAAATCTTTGCAGCTGGGCTTGATATCTTCAAATTGACAATATTTAAAATGCCTGGTGTAGTAGCAAAAATGCACAGCCATGTACCAGATACTCAAACTCAGAAAGAGCTACTTTCAAAGTCTTTAATAATCTAAAAATATCTGCTTGATTGAAATGATTGATGGCGCTTGCCTTAGAAAGTGTATCGTGTCTCACTCCCACTGAGTTCAAAACTTTATGGCCAGCTACCTCCCAGCTGGAGAAGGCCTTGAACAATAGTGGAATAAATCATGGGAAAAGCACAGCTTTTCTGGAGGATTTTTGTGTTGTTTTGTTTAGGTACTTTTTCCTCGTGGTATGGAATTAAGAAGCAGTTGTAGGACCAGAACATAGGCAACTGGGTGGCAGGGTTGCATCCTGAGGGCCAGTTGGATTTCTCATTGAAAAGGTTGCTTCTCCTTGTTCGAACTTGGTTCTTTGTGGGTTTCAAATATACCATATAGCTGGTGGCAGGGTTTCCCTCTGCAAAATATTTCTTCCTGAGGCACACTGGGAAAGATGGGAAACAGTTTCCTAACAACTGTTTTAAGCCAAGCAAAACCTGTGAACAGCATGGCCCTGGCTGGAATGAAATTGCAAACTAGTCATCAAAACTAATGGTCTTTTTAGTCATCTATTGAAAAGAAAAGGCTTAAAAATTTTATGTCGTAATAGTCAGAATGTATACAAGCACTCCAGAGGTTATTTCATATTATGGACAGAAGACCAGTCAAATCCTGCTTGGTCTGCAAACAGTTTACATCATTGGGATAGAATCTTAATAGCAGAATAGGGAGAAACTGCCATGTACCATGATTCATGTCTTAAAATTATATTTGGGGGATTTTGCCTTTGAGAAAAAAAAAGGGCAAAATTGTTTTCTTTCACTTAAGAGCAGTTCTTTACTTCCAGTAAATCAGGAAGATAATTTATACGGAGTTGCAGAATGTTTCTGCCTCCTAATTTCTGATATAAATTGGGAGTAGCTGCACTTCTTTCAGGCTTGCACCAAGGTGAATGAGAACAGCAGAATATTGCTCTTCTGTTTGGACATTCTTAGACATACAGTCATCTTTCTGTATCGATTTTGTAATACATTCTCACAGGCAACACCAGTGCTGGCCTGAATCTAAGGGTTTGGATCCTTCTTTCAGGCTTAAAGGATTGTCATGCTAATCTTAATATACTATGTCTACTCAACTGGGTTTTAAGCCTTAAGTTGCTTCAACTTTTTAAAGATTGTTTTAGTTTTGAGAAAATCTATTGATAATCACTGTTGATTACACAATTGCAAGTGAAAATGATGTAATGAAAAATAATAATTTCAGATCGGATCCTGTAATGTTTAGACATGCAAATTGTCTCTTTTTTTTTGCTTGCTCTTTCTTACCAAAACTGCTGATGTAAAGCTATGAATCTTGAATTAGAAAATTGTGAACCTTCTACAACTGACCCTATTTGGTGTTATCACAATACATCAGATTACCCAACTAAAACTACCAATAAAAATTGTAGCAGATATAAACTATACCATTATAAACTACCACTACAGAGATGTGCAGGTCTTCTGTTCATAACAATCCAAGGGAAAAAGTATATGGCAGGTCAGAGAGGTATGTGAATGGAATTGTCGCTAAATTAGGCGATTAGTGCTTTTGTCACTACCTTTGCCTCCCTATTGTATCCCTGCCTGTCAAATCTTGTCTTTGAATTCTGATCTGCAGGCATGAAATGGATACTTCCTCTCCCAGTAAATCCTTTTGTGTTCAAACAAAACAGAGCTTGAATGGGGAGACGCAATCAGGGCTCTTTCACGAATAAAACCGTTAGCCCTGCCATATTTCTGCTGGCTCAACAAACAGCTGAGTGGGATTTATTTGCTGGCAGATGGAGGTGACTAATGATGTAAGCAGAACTTTTTTGCATGGGTGACCTCTAAATGTTTAGCTAAATGATGCCTAGCAGGAAAGACAACAAGTGTCAGATCCATTTTTAACAAGGAGTGTTCTTTCACATTTAGTACTTTGCTCAGGCTTTTTTGTTTTGTTTTGTTTTAGTCCTTTTTATTTGGTGATATTTTTTTTTCAGATTGGGACCTAGACATCTCTCTTTAGACAAAGTGTCTGCTTAACACAAATTCAGTGGCACATATCCATCTCCAGATATAGCTGCATGCAGTTACTCTGTTTGAGAACAAAAGGGAGAGTGTTCTGATGAAATTGCTTTGACTCCTTCTGGCTGAAAGATCCAGAATACATTACAGAGACCACCAGCTTTTATTGACTGTACTAATCCTCCTTAATTAAAGCCCTTGCGTAAGGCTGGGGTCTCCAAATTTGTGAATGTGTCAATCAAAACAGAACAAAATGAGGTTTCCTGTGGAGATCAGACATCTCCACCCAGGACTTGAACCCACTAAAATGAGCCGAGCTCCATGAATTCTGCTGTTTGAACTCATTTTGAAGCCCCTGCATTGTTTTTATCCTGATTCTGAGGCATGAGCTGGCTCTACTTTATAATTATTTTTGGAGACTTCGGAGGGTTTTAGTCTTTTATCCAGAAACTTTATCCTTTCTGTCAGCAGAAGCTAAGCACTCTCCTCTGCAATGTGCTATTTTCTCCCATGATGAAACTTCCTTTTGGAGGTGCTTCTGGGGAATCCCATTTTCCTGAGATGCTGCCCAGGTCTTCTGGAAGAGCACGTGCTGTTGACTTGTCATGGTTCAATGACCACCTCACTGGAATCAGTCCCAGGGCATGCAGGACACCCCACCCCTGCCTGGGTGAATCTGCAGCACTGGGACAGTGGGAATGAGAGCTCCTAAAGCCCAGCCCCGCGGCAGGGATGTGGCTCATAGTTTTTTGGTTGTGAGCAACCACCCTACTCTGTACCTCGACTGGTGTAATAACCCAGAAGTGTTTAAGGATTTTTGGAAACAGAAAAATGAAGTTGTTCGAACCTGAGATGTGACTCTGTATTGTGGACTTGCTTACCATGGTGATTATGAGAACTGAGTTAATTTCAGCAGGACAGAGGTCAGTGGTGCACAAGTACTTTATTTCTGCCCTGACTTCTTGAATGTGGGCACAATGTCATTTATTGAGGCTCCATAGACAGTCCAGAACCATTGCTTTCTTTGATTCTGACCTTTCATTCGTTACCTCATTTTAAAGCTCTCCTTTTACGTGGCTTAAGACAACCCAAACCAGTTTGATGAACGTGCTGAAAGCGTTCATGCTGCAGTGAGTTTGGCTTTGTGGCTCAGCTCTTGTGTGTCCTGTACTCACTTTTGTGCGTTGCTAACGAGTTACTCAGCAGCAGCTGCCCTGTGGGACTGTCCCCATGAATGCAGCACCTATGTGTGGGGTTGAAGCCAGATATATCTATCCTTTGACGTTCTACAGTTTTGTGCCCTCAGTGTTTTCTTGATTGGGAGATTAGGGAACATAAATCTAAGGGTATATTTGTATTTTTATCCCGTCTTTATAGGGAAATAAATCCTCCCTGCACAGCCTGGTGATAGATTTTTAAATATCCCTGTTCTTCATCCTCCCACCATTTTTCAGGATGCCTGTCATCTCAAAGTCTCTGTCATCATTAGATATTTTATTCTCTGAATGTTAATTTATGGTTTGGATGTTATTTGAAGGATAATTTGGTGGATTATTTTTAACTGTTTCTGTTCATATTGCACTTTGAGCTGCCATTCAAATCAGTCTAATTTTCTGTACCCAAATCCCACCGAAGTTTACCCAAGTACTTCCCTCCCTCAATTCTTGGCAAATCATTCAAAGTGACCCTTAATCACTGGCTAAATAGGCTTAGACAAGCTGAAACAGCATTAGTTTTTTTGCAATATACTTTTCTCTCATCAAGCTGTCCCTCAAGTTCTGCAGTAAGTTCTATCTTGAAATGACGGAAGAATTTTGTTCAATTATACAAATTCACATCCATATCTAGAAAAAAATACACAGGCCTATATCAAAGCCTATTGAATTTGATGGGTATCTTTCCATTTCCATTGCATTTTTGATGTGACTGTGACAGACAGGAATCTTTCAGTCCATTTCCCCAAGTATTTGCATTTTCTGTTTAGGCTTATAAGCCTAAAGCCTTCCTTAGGGAAGTAAGGTCCTATCTTGTGTATTTTTTTGTTTGCAGAAAATAATTGAAAACCTTTGACTTGTTTATAGCTCTCCCTCATGGACTGACCCTGTTGTGTGCCATCTGAAAGGGAACTTCTCCCACAACAAATCCCCCTCGTGATGACTTTGGAGAAATAAACATATGGCAACACAATGAAATTTCCGCGAATTTTATTTACGCAGGATTGCAAGCTCCTTATGAGTCAGAAACCTCCTTCCCGATTTATTTCTTTAAACATTTGTGGTATTCCTGGAGTGGCACTGGATGATAAACTGTTTAACTTTCTTGCTCAAATCGGTATGAATGAACTTAAATTAAAGCAAAATCCAGCCTATTTGTAAGTGGACACAGCGCAGTCAGTGGACATGTCACACACCCACCAGCCTTTTAGCGTAACCCTGGGCTGCTACCTCATTAGCCCTGGCTGTGATTAGCAGAGAGCCAGGCAGTCCCATACTAATGTTGTCTTGGGAAAGATTTCTTATTGACAAGGTGGGGGCCAACACTGATGCTCTTTCTGGGGGACACTGCGAACGGTGCTGTGCTCAGTGTGATGGATTAGGCAATCAGGGAAACAACGTTTCTGAGCTACACCAGGAGATGAAATGCCCCGTGCTGTTGGAAGCAAAGTTTTGCTGCATACTAAAAGCAGTCACCACCTTCTCTACGTGATGTGTGTGGCGTTTTCTTCTTTTGTCCCAAGGAAAGTAGAAAAGCACCATCGGGCAAGTGTGCCTTGCGTGCCTAGTACTCTAATAATACTCTAATTTAATTTTTATGCGAAATCATCAGCTGGCTTCAATGATGCTATTGGCCCTAGCCCAAAATTTCATATAAAAATTAAACGCAGAGAGAACAATTCAAGACGCCGCTCTACCATTGCACAGCTTCAAGTGTTCTGAAGGTCCTGAGAGCAGCAGGAATCACTCAGTGATGTATGGTAAGGCTGGGAGCACCCTGGCAGCCCCGAGGTAGCTGGGGAAGAGCTGCATGGCTCCAGCTGAATAATGAAATGGAAATGTGGATTTTGCTCTGGCTACTGTTTTGGGGTAAAGAGATGGACCTAAATGTCTCCTGTGCTCCATGCTCTGATTAATCCATGCCGGCTCATGCTTGTGTGAAATAAGTTAGCCTGAGGGTACAGAAGTAATTCAGGGTGTTTGTGTCTGCTGCTTGTTTGCCAATGCACATAGGGTGAGTGCAATGGGGCTGAGTGTTTGTGATGGCCACTCTTCTGGTGGGAGCTCCCACACCAGAGCAGGAGGGGCAGGGGGTCCTTTACAGCCCTGAAACACAAAATTGTAAATTTTTGCTTTTTCCTTAGAGAGAAGAGTGACTCAGAGTCAAATCCTCAGCTGGAGGAAGGCAGTGGGATCCTCGTGCTTGCAGGGGAGTGGTCATTGATGCCAACAAGGTTTCCTGGCCCAAACGGCACGTGTCAACTACTCTGAAGCACAATCTCTACATGATGGTAAGTGTATTTTAATTCTGTTTTAAGATCAAGCTTTCATAGCTGCTTCTTGCTCTAGACACGTGCCTGGCCTTACAAATGAAATGTAGTGCTGGGGTGATCCACAATAAATATGCAAATTGTCAAAGTGAGGATTCAATAACAGGGTTACAGAAGTAGAGGTAGAGCTGATGTAAATATTATGAGAAAAAAACAACAGAAATCTTCTCAACATAGAATATGTGAGAAGTCCCAAACCACCTCCATCTTGATCACTCACACCATCACTGGAAAATAATAAAAATAAACCATTGAATATTAAATTACTAAATTAATTGATTAAGCCATATAAACCATAACAATGGTTTATAAAATTGTTACAACTTCCTGCAATAGGAGCTGAATATTTGAAATATTTGAACTGTGAGGAGCTCTCTTTGTTTTCCTGCTGGTTTTAGACCCCTTCTCTGTGTTCGTGACAAAACTAAAGCTTTAGGGCAGGAATCTCAAAGTGTCCTACCAAAGGGTCAGTACTTCCCCTTCACAGCTGCGGGAAGTGGGGATGTGGAGGAGTTGAGTCACTTGGCCAGGATCTCAGAGGTCAATAGTGTTGCTAGGAATAGAAATGACATCTTCTGGTTCTACTCATTTTTAGGGATTTCTGCGTTGCCCTTTTAGAAAGAGTTTAGCAAAGTTTTCACTGCTCTTATAACAGTGGAACATGCTGACAGAGCAGCCAAGAAATCTTTATTCCACAGCACCTCTTAGCTGTGGTGCACCTGTATTTAAGCCAATATAAACCCGACAATAATAAAATCTAAATTTTGGGTGCTTGACCTGAGACACTTCAGTACTTTTTAATCTTTATGAGCCTTGAAGTGTCTCAGCTTGTGCACTCAAAGGGATAACTGAAAAGAGGTGGGGAAATGATGCAAAGTGAAATCCTGTCACCTCCAGTAAGAGATTTTATAAGCCCAATTTCATTACTGTGTTTTCACATTCAATGAACTGTAGCAGTGGTGAGTAGGATCACAGGAGCTAATTGCAAGGTACTAAGCTAAGACAGCTCTGCTGAGGGAGGGAGTTGAAAACAAGGGTATGTATCAGCCTTAGAGGTTAAGGTTTACTAACATCAACTTTTTTGGGCTAATTAAAGTTACGGAGTGGAATCTGCCAGGTTTACCTATGTACGAAAAGCCGTAACTGAGCTGAAGACCCTTCAGCACTTAACAGAAGAATAATTGATATTTTTGCTTCCAAAAAAAAAAAAAGGTACAAACCTGAACCCTTTGGGAATCCAACATTTGTTTTGAAAAGGGGCTAAAGAGGTTACCCCCCACTCCTGTCCCCTGCAGGTTGGGACAGGAGAGGAAAACAGGAAGTTTTATTCATCTTACTTTCTCCATTTTCCAAGTTACAGTCTCCAGCTGTTTCCACCAACTTTGTTTTCTGAAAAAAAAAAAAAAAAAAAGAAAAGAAAAAAAAAAGAAGAGACCTCTATAGAGCTCTTTAGCTTTCTTTAAAGCGGCTCTTTGTTGAAACCTGTGTTGCATTTTTTTTAACAATTCCAGAGTAGTCTTCTTTCTTCTTTTCCCAAAACAAACATCTCTTGCCCAGCTTCTCCTCAGCCTCAAAGAAAAGAAACAAAAGCAAAATGAAAAGAGTGGGCTGGGGGCGAAGGGAGCGGAATGGTGTCTAGAAGAAACGTGGCCGTGTGATGTCAGACCTCGAGTGTCCATCGCAGGTGACAAGTGAAAGCCCACCAGCAGGCAAACAGCAAGGGCACCTTCCACTTTGCCTCAAATCAACAACATTTTACAGCACATTCCCAGATAAAGAATGACTGTAGCTCTTAGCATTTAGGGACTGCCGGACAGGTATTTTAAGTGATGCTCTGTATGTCACTTGCGGGGCAAGTTCTCCCAGGTATCTTCCTTCCCAGAAGTGCATTAACCCCCATGGACATGGAGAAACTGGAAATTTTCTATAAAGTTGTTAGAAGTTGCTAAGAATGAAGCAATGGGCGGCGGGGGGGGAAGCTTCTTTTTGTTGACTAAAGATTTTTCTAAAAGAAAAGGGACGAGTTTGAAATCAAAGCCCACAACTGGAATTGAGGGGAGAAACTCTGACTGGCTGAGTAGCTGTAGGTCTGCCAAGGGTACTATATCTATAGGAGGAGAAATGGAGGGAAAAGATGAAGATAAGGACCCAACAAGGCTGAAAAGATTAAGAAGAAGCTGGTGGAGAAATGAGCCGGGCAGTCAAGGTGTGTGTCCCAGCTCACTGGTAGTGCTCGGTGACACCTATCACCATTTTCTGTCATGCCATTAGCCAAACAGCAGAGATGTGTGCAGAGGTTTTAAAGGCCCCATTTAGGTCCTGGTAGCCCTGGCAAGTGTCAGCACAGTGTCACACATTTTGTGGAATTTTCCCTCTTTTGGAAAAACAAGCAAAATACATGCCAACTGAAGAACATATTACTAAGGCTGAAAACTTTGCTACTTCTTGTGTTTATGCAGGTTGTCTTTCATGACAAGGTTCATTCTATAAGCAGTATGGAAAGTTCCGGGAACTGATTATGGTTATACAATTAAAGACATTATAAGACCCCTTCCCACTTCATCAGTCCCAGAAATGGGAGGCAGTATAGAGAACGAGACAGAATTTGGGAAGAGAGCATATGGCAAGGGAGCGATGTTCTACCCTGGAGAATTGGATACTGTCCCTTTTTCTGTCACTCAGCTCCCGTGCGATGATAGCTGAGTCACTCGAGCCAATCTTTTCAGAAGCTGTCAATAATTTTGCATTGCTTTTGCATTGTGGGACTTGTAGGCGTGCTGAACTTTCACAGCCAAAGCTGAAGTCAGTGGGAGCCGTGCTCCGAACACAAAACAGTATTCCAAAAAATGTGATTTGGGGAATTTAAAATTGTGTCCAACATGGTTACATTTGGCCTTAATCTTCCTGGGACCCACCAGCTTTCTGCATGAAGGGATACTGCCAAGCCTCGCTTCGAAGTGATGCTGAGCAGGAAGTTTGCTGTGAAGCTCTCTGTTATGAGGGAGTTGCGTGCTCAGCTGGGTGTGCTGTTTTAGGGGTAAATAGAGCAATATTATCACTTTCCTAGCTGAAACCTTATATGAGCTGGATATATATCTAAATAAAAATCCTGGGTCATAAGGATTGTTCCAGCTAGGAAGAGAAATCGATGTTTTCTGAAATGAGGTTTCTCTGATGCAATCCCATTTAATTGCAAAGGAAATACAAATCCCTTTTTCTCTTCACACAGCAAGAGTTGCAGAAAAGGCATGGCCTCTGTTTACAGCTCAAGTCTATTTTCCATTAAACACTTAGTATAAAAGCTCTTTTTCCCTTTTCTCTTAGCTTTTCTCGGGGGCACATTCCTGGCCCTTGTTATGTCTGTGATGTTGGTTTTTCCCCTGCCACCATCTGTCTTTTTCTTTGATCTTTTTGTGTCTCTCTCATAGACACCCAACTGGTTACAAAACAATGGCCAGAAAAACCCTTCCACCCATGTGTCTTGCAGGTGCCCTTGTTTTGGACAGTGACATGTGCTGGTGGTTGGAAGGAAAGCTTCAGTAGATTCAGATATCTGGTCCCATATCTGGTCCCATAATGAACTTAACTGTTTCTTGCAACTGAGGGTTATAAGGGCAATGTTAACCTTGATTTAGAGAGATTTTACCCCAAGTGCTAATGAAGCTGTTGATGAGAAATTGTACTGTTTCTCAGCAGCATTGAGAAACATTGGAAGCATAACACTTGAGGCTGTGCGAGAGAACAAAGGACCTTTCATCTTCTTCTGGTTACAGCCTCTGTGCTTCATCTAGACATAAACTTGATGCTCTTCCTCAAAGCTGTTGTGACGTAGAAGTTTGAAGATATGTATCTCATGCATTTGAGCATTACCATACTTCTTAATTCATCGTGAAGTTATATTTAATTGCCTAAGTATGAGCTGTCTGAGAAAATAATATCTAGGTCTAATATATTGCTTCTCATCACCTCTGCTTCTCATAGGTCACTCTTGAAGTTTATCCAGTGAATTATGGAATCACAAAAGTGCTGCATGGAACATCTCCTGGAGGTCTCCAGTCCAGCCTCCCACTCAGAGCAGGTCACTATTGCTGAAGGTAAAGCAGGTCAGTCACGAATTTTTCTGTCAAGCCTTGAAAACTGTCAAGGGTGGAGAATCCTCAGCCTCCCTGGGGAAACTTTTCCAGTGCTGCACTGCCCTCCTCCTGGTGAAGCTTCTCCTAAGGCCCAGCCTGAACCTCCCAAGGTGCAATATGTCCCTCTTCTTATGCCATCTGCCACTAGGAAGAAGAGTTTGATGCCCTTACCTTTGTAGCTCTCTTTCAAGTAGTAGTGTGCTACTGTTAGTTTGTTTTAGTCTCCCAGGGTAAACAAGTCAACTTTCCTGACCTGCCCTTGAATAACCTGCAGTCCCAGTCCCTGACCATCTTTGTCAGCCTTCTGCTGGCTTCTCTCCAGCTTTGTGCTATCCCTTTTGAACTGGGAGTCCCCAAAATGGACACAGTATACCAAGTGCAGCCTGACCAGTGCTGAGTAGGGAGAGGAATATTAACTTACCTGTTTGCCATCCTCTTCCTCATGTCGCCCAGTATGAGATTTGCTTGACATTATCATTCAACATGGTGTCCACTGTGGTACTCAGGGTGTTTTCAGCAGGGCTGCTCCTCAACCATTTACTTCTCAGCCTGTGTTGATGTGAAGGACTGCCCTGACCCAGTTTTTGTTGAACTTGGTTTCTCAACATCCTTCTGGATTGAAACTCTGTTGTTCATAATGGTAAATTTAGTATTGTCTAAAAATTTGCTGTGGGTGAATTCAGTCTCTTACTCCAGGTAGCTGGATAAGCCACTGAACACTATCAGCCCCAGTGCTGACCTCTGAGGGACTCTGCTTATTCCTAACTGCCAACCGGCCACCCGTCATTGATCACTACCTGTTGTCTGTTGTGTATATATAATTTTTGTGAAGTTCCTCACTTGGATAAGCAGAGAGTAGCCCATACATAGTGCTATTTTGTTGGTTTTTAAAATATAGATAAGAAATGGTCAGCTCACTGGTCATGACTGAAGCCAAGTAAACAATGAAAAGAAGTC
Organism: Tringa tobata; assembly: GCA_033628505.1. Classification (NCBI taxonomy): domain Eukaryota; kingdom Metazoa; phylum Chordata; class Aves; order Charadriiformes; family Scolopacidae; genus Tringa; species Tringa tobata. Next base: position 6,037,439 of record JAHREE010000278.1, on the reverse strand, counting down.
TTGTCTAAAGCTCACTACAGTCTTTAGTTGACACATCCTTGAATTTTAAAATTTTTCTATAGTAAATAATTAGCAAAATGTGAGATCCTTTCAAAGACCAGATATTCAAAAAGTATTCTGCTGCAGCACTGAGATAAATTAGTAATGTGAAAAGAAAGTCTGTATTCCATGTACAAAGACCACACGGCAATCACCAAAATTAAGACTTCTTCACTTCCTCAAAATAGAAAAGTCGTTCTGTTAACAATCAGATTCTTTACTTTGGACTAGCCTAGCATCCAAAACTTTTGTCTGAGTAGATTTAGCTGATTCTTTCTTTCCATTTAAGTTGGAAAGTTTCAGCAGGCTTAGGTTTCTTATCTGAGACCAAAGCAATCCTGGCATTTATCTGCTTATATAAGAATCTCATCTTTGATTGGAAAGAGCAAAGCAAAACATAGAGATGATGAAGGTTTCAAAGTATGTCTTTTGAATAAGAGCTTTAATCCCACCATGAACTGATTCCTCGTGTACAAAGAGATTGACAGTCAGAGGTAAGTCTGTACTCCAGCACCCTTCTACAAGCTCGGTGCTTAGGGGTGTGCTGGGTATTGGGTTTTTAGGCCAAACAGGATATTTATGGGCGCAACTGGCTTTATTATTTTTCTTGATTAGCAAGTTTGAGTTCTTCTGGAGTCCATGCTTTTCAAAAAGACAAATTAGAAGCTTTATGGAAGAAAACTGCAGGAATGATTCAACTGGAAAATTTTCCTTATAGTGAGAGATTGAAGAAAAAGTTAACAGATCTCTATCTTGGTCTCAAAATACTTATGTAAGGAAATTATTTTTTCTGAGAATGGATGACTCAAGATTTATAATAGCAGAAGGGGATTTCAGCTGTGGAATCCAAACCCAGACAAAATTATGCTGGAAATATGGTGCATATTTTTAATAGCAACATTCATATGATGAATCCTTATTCATGAGTGTCTGGAAGTCAAGAATGGATGTTTTTCCAACCATTGCACTTGAGCAGTAGTGGGTAGGGCCAGGTGCAGGAATGACTGGCAGAGATGTTGGCCTGGACCATCCAGAAAATTTATCTGATAAAGTAATCTAACTAATAGCTCAGCCCAAGTTTCCTGCTGCTGCCTGCTCTTGTCCTCCCTCTTGCTTGTCCCCACTTGAGTTCTCCGCTGCCATCTCCAGCTGCTGCCTCTTGTCCTTGTTGCATTGCTTCCTTGCCAAGCCTCCTCATGTTCCACACCTCCAGTAGACCTACAACTGACTTGGGCAGTGCTATTGGCTTTTATTAGTTTGGGTGCTACTCAGTAATGCCACCTCAAGCTGCGGTGTGAGATGTCTCACCAGGCAGGAACACGCAGACCAAGGCACTACAAACAAGCTCTTCCCTGTCCATCTGAAAGCACAGAAGAGTCCTAATGGCAGGACTTGAACTGCATCAGCACCTCTTGTAGCTCTTTTCTGCTAACAGTTTCCGACCACATCTGAACTATGTGCAGAAAATTGATTCTTGTTTGGTTCTGAGTCAGGTACAAACAGAAAGATTATGACACTGAGATGAATGTGGCTGAAGATCAAGGGAGGTGGTTTAGGGTTATTGCCATTTTTTTCCATCTATGGCCAGTTAAAAAACTCTACAACATTACCTTTTAGAAATCCATTTGTGCAAAGGAGGAGGAGTATCCAGGCGCAGAAACGTGTTCTGGCATATCTAGTGCAAAGTAAGGTTTTTTTCTCTTTTATTTTAAACAATGACATTGAAAACAAATGGATAGATGAAAAGAAACAGTACCCTCTGTAAGGTTTCAGCTTTGATAAACCACGTTACAGAACCCAGGTCTTTCACCATATGGTGGGACCTGACACATCTTCAACATTTCCACTGTCTTTTTGGACAAAAATCAAGAGTTAAGGACCTGGCAAAACAAATACATGACTGAAAATGTGCGTGTTATTAGAACGAGAGTGCTTTTGGCAGGCATGTTTTTGGTATTCCTGCGCTAGTGTTTTACTGGCTCTCTGCTGCTGTAAACAAATCTGAAAGGGGAGGAAGATTTAGAAGCCAACTAATGAGCGTGAACGCTACAGAAAGGAAATGAAGATGAATGGCCATTGACCCTGTGTTCGCTTATTAGGCAGCAATTAATTTTTCAACTGATAAAACCACTTCATCCTATCAGATCCCTGTGGTGGAATTAGACAGTCAATATTTGGGGGCCTGTGTTTCCCAATAACACCCACAGGGCACGGCTTTTCCAGTCGTCCATGAGTCTCGTCTGGTATTCTCCACCCTGGATTCCTCTGCAGTATCATTAGGATCAGCCTTTCCCTTAATTGCCCATCTGGGTGACATCGAAGGATGTTGGCACTTTTGTTGGCCCCGCTTGATTTTGAAATAGAGAAAGTGGAAGGCTGGGCCTTGGAGCCAAAACTCTATGAATAGAGGATTTTCACCTCCAGAAGAGCATTACAACTGAGTTCCACTGCATAATGGAAGGCAATTATAACATCGTGTACGCTTTGTCTGGAGCTGATTCTCCAGCTGTTGAAACAGTATCTTTTTACATTAATTTAAACCAAACTGCAGCCAGCATCAACATCGAGCTCCAAAAATGTAACGGCCTAAAACTTTTAAGCCAGATGCTGATCTACAAAACACTGGTGTGAATCTAGAGAAATTCCAGGTTTACGCTTACGTATTTGAGATCGAGGAGCTGATTTTGGGGCAGTGATCTGCTTTCACAGGTGTGTCTTATTTTAAGGTGCCATAAAACCAGTTTCTCCCCATCACTCTAAAGCTGTGGAGGATTAAAGATAAACATTATTGGTAAACAAAGAAGCAAAAAAGTGGGTAAAAAAGGAATACATTTCTTTCTCAGTTAAATTCTAGTTAAAGAAAGAACATCTCTAGGACATTTTCTTTCCATCGATTACAGCAAAACCCAAACTAAGTTGGCAGAGTACAATTTTAAAAATGCTGTTTCTTAAACAGAAAAAGATTCACACAGGCTTTATAGTGGAAACTTAAAGAACTGAGTTTTGTTCATTCTCTTTTTTTGCCATCATGTGTAAATCTTCAGTTTTTATTAAAGACAACTGATATAAAGGTTGTTCCATCACACTCCCTATTATCCTAGCCTGGCTTTGCTATGAAAAATCCTTGGGGGACTTGGTGAGAAACTTTTGTTTTGGTGTTTTTTTTCAGTGCCAGACACTCAGCATTTGAGAGGAGGGGAGTGGAAGTAAAATAAAATTTCTCAAACTGAAAAAAAGTGTATATGTTGTTGGGAGGAGTGGGGGTTTCTGTTTCATTCTGCTATACCTCAAAAATAGCTGAAGGGAATTTTCCAACAACTTCCACATACCGTGCACAGTTCATCCCTGGATTGGGACCAAACATGGAAAGGATCATTCCCCACAGGAGAATTTGGGAGGGTTTTAATAATATGTGAAAACAGAGAGTGATAATGGAAATCTGCCTGTAAAGAGAACTCTTCCAGCCTATGCTGAATGAAATACTGCCTTAAGGAAACTTTCTTCAGTACACAGCAGCATTTAAAGTGAAGTACCCAGATAACTTTTTTTTACAGTCAGGGTGGTGAAACACTGGCCCATGTTGCCCAGAGAGGTGGTAGATGCCCCATCCCTGGAAACATTCAAGGTCAGGTTGGACAGGGCTCTGAGCAACCTGCTCTAGTTGAGGATGTCCCTGCTCATTGCAGGCAGGTTGGACAAGGTGACCTTTAAAGGTCCCTTCCAACCCAAGCTATTCTGTGATTCTAACCTTGTACCTCCCTCACGTCCTGTGTGTTCACACCCGGCCCCAAAGCCCCCGCAGCCATGGCTTGGCACGTTTGCAGGCAGAGCTACGCCAACCCAGCTGCGATTCCCAGGCGTGCGCTGGCTGCCGGAGCCGTCCTGGGGAGACGCCTCTGAAGCGTGATACAGCACCAGGAAAAAGCCCTGGCTTGTCTTCACCACCCAAACTGGAGCTCAGTGGCCAAGAGTCTCGCTCCTTGCTTGCTGTCACATATCGTGCTCGGGCATTGTGTGTGGGGACGGCGATGTTCCAAGTGATCATCACCCTTTGCAACAGGCAATTCAGCAGGCATGGTGAAAGGAGCGTAAATCCCACACACAAAAAAGTGATGGGGCAAGAAAAGTAAAAGTACATTCATCTGTCCCTGACCTTGAAATAAACTGATCCACCTCAGCTGGGGGCAGGGACAAAGAAAAACACCTTTGTTTTGTTACTATTTTCCTTATAGAAGAAGATCTCCCGTTTTCCTGTTAGGTTTTCAGCAGCACAGACTATGTAATATGATTATGTATTTATGCATCAGCTTTTCCATATCCTGTCATTTCAATAAGCCCAAGCAAACAATGGGATCACTTAAGCCTTTAGTATTTTTGTATTTTAGCAACTCTTCCAAACAAGATCCATTATGTTGCAAGGCAGCTTCATGTTTTGCCTCAATGATTTGCTTTACTTCTAAAACGGTGAGATTCTTATCTATTTCATAACATGAAAAAAAGGAGGAACTTATCCTCCCTCCTCATTCCTTTCTACCCCAAAATCTTTTCTTATCTTTTAATTTAGCAACATGATGTGAAATACATGAGACTTGAATGCTCAAGCATGGTCTTAGCAGTTTCAGCATGAATTATGCTTTGCAGGTTTGTATGTAAAAATAGCAACACTAAAACCAAGCTGATTTCTGGGCCAAAACCCCTTAAGCAACAGAATGGATATGGTGGTCGTAAAGCAGTCCAGGATAACATGCTATGAGAAATGCAAGCTGAAGCGCCCTTCCACCTGCATTTAAAAATTTACATGTTAAAATATACGACCCACTGACTCATCTATATTCTGTTTTATTACCCTTCTGGTAATGCCATACAAAGATACCTTGGCTAACCTCATTCTTATTTTGTCAAGCTGCATATGCCAAGAAGAGCCGGCCAAGAGTAAATTCTGCAGAGCAGCTTACTTTCATTCACAGGGAATACCCAGCCAGCTAGTGATGCGAGTGATCCATGCGTGGATGAGAATGACTCTGCCCAGGACTCGTGCTCTGCTCACAATATTCTTCTGCAAATGCTCAGCTGTTGTGTATTTTCATACAGGGTCCCTCTTGCCTGGGATAAACAAATGCAACAGCAAGCTCCAGCAGAAATAGGAAACCCAGACTGAAGAATGAGACCGCGCACAAAATAAACAGTAACACGTCAAGGTAGTATTTATTCTTCAAATGTTTATTATTTATTTGTGTTGTGGCAGTGCTTAAAGGCCAGGGCTACTTTGTGCTGACCATTATGCATGCTTAATAAAAAGCCTGAGCTCCAACGGTGGGCCTGTCTGCCTCTACGTTTACATTTGTTGGTTTTATATCACTCATTTGACTTTGGAATATCAAAGCTTTAGAGGAAATCTCATCCACCTCCCTTCCTTTCAGACCTGAAATCCCAAGAGCTCCAATTCAAATCTTCTCCTGTATATTTATTGCTTACTAAATGAGATACAGGAAAGGATTATAATTCAGGCTGCAAAATTCTACCTTCAAAAACTAGGAAATGCCGAATTAAATATGTAATAGCAATTCAGTCCTCTTAGGTATTATATACGTTATGATACAAGACATAATTTTTCCTTTCCCCTGGCAACATTGCCTCATTCAGTGCTGGCAAGTGAATCAATGAGCCTCAATATTCTCTTTTATTCGGGTGGCTGAATGTACCTTGTATACCTCCTTCATTGCATGCTAGTCGAAGTCCTGGGTGAAAACTGAACATTTAGTTCCTTAGTTTTTCTGTGGTGCTCCTTGTTTTTGTATGTATTTGAAGGCTTCATGAACATTTATAAGTTTTTATTCAGAATATCTCTGGGGGTGATTCTCTTTTTACATTACAGGCAAAAAACTATGGAGGGGGCTGGAACTCTTGCCAAATGATCTCATGGATGTTTGCTCATTTCAGAAAAATAAAGAGATTGGGGAAACCAAAGTAGCTTTCCAGGGTCTGGAGGCAAGTGTGCTTCTTCACCAATCTTCTCCAATCTCTCGGACATTCCTCCCTTTGCTTCCCCAGTCTTCCTTCCTCAGGGATTTCATCACAGTCTAAGCTCCTTCAGGATTTAAGTTGTTCTCTCTGAACTCACAGCTCAAGTGACAAAACATCCTCCTCATGACCCGGTCTCTCCCTCTATCATTGTCAAGGATACACTTGACATCTGCAGGAAAGGAATATGACCAGGATTTTGACAGGAGGACTCCGGCACCTCAAGGACTAGACCAGATTTCCTCTAGTTGGCCAGATTTCCTCTACTGCTTTTAATACCAAGGTCTGGGACTGAAACTGTATTTGATTTGGCATTCATCTAATGCTCCAGGACAGGAATGGCCTTCTTGCAGATATTCTTTCCTCCTTGTAAAATTCCCACCATTTCTCAGAGATGTTTGAGAACAAGCTGCCAAGGGATCTTTTTTTACTCTTCGCTGTTGTAAATTCCTTGCCCTAAACCGCCTTACACAATTTGCAGTGTCAACTCCAAGTTCTGGGAACAACAAACAACTTCCTAGATTGTTGCATAAGACTTGGAGATTCATCAGCTGTGCTTGAGAGTTTTTTAGGTATTTGGTGATCTGTGGGCGATGCTGTAAGATTCACTTATTTCCCCTTGCTGTTTCCAAAGTAAGAAATACTGGCTAGAGGTGGGATATGTGACAGAGGAACAACAGTGGGAAGTCTGTCAGGGAAAGTCTTGAATGCCTCCTGGGCATACCATAGCTCTAGTTACAGCCCAGCTTTCACATGGTTTTTTACCTAGAAAAACTTTGATGCAATCAACGTGCAGATTAAAATAAGCATTAGAGCTGCATCTGCACCAAGACTTTCATTGCTACTTGTATCTTCTGCAGGACAGGCTGGCTCAACTGTGCTTTGTGATACACGTCACAGAGCATGGATCAAAATGAGAAACCCCAATCTTCTTGTGGAGTGCCCCAGCTCTTCCTGTGACCCCTTGCTAAAGGAGCATGAAGAACAAGTGACACTTGAAGTAAAAGTGAGGGGATGAGCCAACAGCGGGCTCTGGTTGTTGTTGCCCCAACGTGGTCTCCTCTGCACCTCAGTGCCTGCTGGGTGCTGCTGGGCACCTTGGTGACATGACTCTGGGCAGCATCATGGGCCGGCCAGAGCAGTAAGAGACTTCACGTGGGTTCCATAGGTGTTCAAATGACAGTCTTTGAGGAGTCTCAAATACATTTGGAAAGAATTTGAGGAATATCCCTGAAGCCTCAGCTCTGCTCTGGATAGAGACTTATTGCTGTAGAAAGAGGGCATTTTTAGAAAGAGGTGGCTGACTCAAGAAATTCAGCACGCTGAGTTAACCCAATTGTCAGATTGCCCTTGATTAGCATTGCTAAAGGTGAAAGTAATATGACCTGAATTTGCTGGATTCAGTTATATTTGTTGTGCTATGAAACCATCACAATTGTGACGTAGGGCTTTTATACGAATAGCCAAGAGCTGGTCCCTTGGCTCCCATGTGCTCTTCCTTCCCAGATCATGTCCCACACCAGCAAAGTGTGAGTAAATTCCCACACAGGAGAAACTTCAGAGTTGTTGCAGAGCAATCAGGTTTTCAAATGCTACCACTGGCTTTTCCTGTCTCTGTGGCTGGACTTCAGGTTGGGTTTGTTTTTTTTTTCTCCAGGAGCAGATTTTTATGTCTGGGAGCCTTGCTGTGGCTCCCGGCCGCATGCTGCTCCTCCAGCCCCACAGCTCCACTGCCAGCATCCCTCTCCGAGCCACCCCGGGCTTGTGACAGCAGAGGGCAGCAAGAGACAGAGAAGATCGTTTCATAAAGTGGGTCAAGTTCCACTTTCTGGCATTTACTCTTCAGATACAGTGGTTGCAAAAATTGCCGGCGGTTCCTTCGCCAGCTCCCCTGCTGCCAGCTCGGGGTTTGGATGCTGCACCGGCATCTCGTGCCATCCCCGCGGGGCGATGCTCTTCGCAGGGACAGGGCAAGCAGGAGTAATGGCCTCGCACAGCCCTGCATCACCAAGCGGGTTAGAAAGGGAATCATGCTGATTTTGGAGACTCTGCCCAGTTACAAGAGCTGCCATATGGCATTTTATCATGCTCGTGTTGAAAAGCTATAAAAATCCGAGATTAGCTACGGTTGGCTTTCACCGCGCAGCAAAATGTATCACTTACTTTAACTATGAATAAATAATTTCTTATATAATGATGAGAGCTGCTGGGTTGCATTCCTTTTCTTCTCTGCCCTGCACAGCTCTGAAGAGAGATGTATGTTTGGAAAATGTTTTGCATAGAAGGACAAAGCAAACGGGTCACTGTGACTGTGTGATTTTTAATAAAAGGTATTTTTTCCCCTATAGGCTCGTAAAAATATCTTTGCATGCTTAGCTAGTGTTAGGTAAACAAAACCTGGGCTAATGCAACTTTCTCTTGACCCTCTGGTCAGTGTGTACCCTAAATGGGTTGTGCTGGTGCAGGGTGGAAACCCAGCTGCTGGTGTCCTCTCAGGTGACAGCACTTAGGGATAATCAGTTTCCTGGAGGTGAGAGCAGCTGCCCACAGATGGAGGGGACAGAAACTGCCCTCACAGTTGCTCTTCATGCTTACCTGTGAAGCCCCATGTTGGGAATGTGTAATCAATAACGTATCTGACTTTATGCAGGTACAAACCAGCTCTGTGATCTGGAAGGAGCAAGTGCAGCGAGGTGGTTCCTCTGCTTGTGTGCCCTGGCAGCGACAGCAGCCGTGTCCAGCTTCAGAAACGGTCTCATTATCTGAAAGGTGAGTGGCCTTCAGTTCTTCACATCATTAAGCTTGTCTGGTCAGATTGAATTATTTCCACGCTGAAAAAATATTTGCAAAATTCAGCACAATCTTCATGTTAGAGAGACTTCTTACACCCAGAGAATAATTGTGGGGTTTCCTTCCTATAGTGTGGAAAGAGCAATTGGGCTTGTGGCCTTCTGAAACTCTGTTTCTCCAGGGTAGGGACAGAAGATGCTTAAAGAAACATGGCAAGTGGTTTGGAGGATTTGAGAGCTGTGCATGGGGGGGGATAGAGGAGGAGGCAGAATGTGAAAAGCAGTCTGAGGGGACCATCACTTTTAACAAAAATATATTTCGGAAGAAGAGAATACTTTTGACCTGTTTGTGGTTGTAATTTCTTTTAATATTGTAAACTGAGACAGAGCACTGTCACGTAAGCATGTAGCAGAGCGAAGCTGGCTGGTCTAGTTTCACTGAAACTCAAGAAGTTCATTCCAGCTCGGATTCTCAATCAGTTACTGCTAAACATTGTTCCTTCTAAGCAATCACGAGCGTGCCCTGCTACATGTTCTACTTTTCACAGCTGCCACCAAGCAGCGTGCCTCTCCACTGAGTATGGGGTCAAACCCTAGCAGTTCTTCCTGCTATCACTGGTTGGCAAAGTGATAAAATAATACTCAGCATGACAGGGCACCTTTTGATGGCATGCAGCAGATGAGACAGCCCTCCAGTTTCATCCGGTGAAGCTATTCTTATATACCTTTGTAATGTACTCCTAAGGCTTATTTTTTTTTTTTTTTTTTTTGTTTAAATATCTTCAGTTTGGACCATCTTCACACATTCATTCCATCTTTCAATGTTAAATGAAATTTATTTGATAAAATTAGTTGTATTCAGTGCTGCTATAACCCAAGAGTTGTACGCCGATGTTTTTTCAAGTTTGATATTGCTCTCAACTGAGAACTTTTCAAATGGATTTTAGAAGCACACCATCTTCCAAGAGGAAAAAAAACCCCAACTATATTGTTTATTGACCAAAAAGTCTACATCATGGAAGCTTGCTCCACTTCTTAACAATATCTATTGTAGCTGTGACTTTCCAAAGACTTCTAGTATCTAAAATAAATAGTGGAAATGTAATTTAATTTAAAATTCAAAGAGAATTTCTAGTATTAAAAGTTTCTAGCATAAAACAGGTAATAAACTGAAAGTTTTATTCCTTCATTTTAGACAGTAGAAAGTGAATGCTTCTCATAAATTTGGAGATACATTTGTGGGTTAAATTACATATCTGGTGAACAAAACATGTGTAGGTTCTAAGAATGAAAATTTCCCTCCTTGTTCCCAGTCCTGCTACCGAACAGAAATCTGTCTCTAGATAAATTTTCACAGAATTTAACCCATTTCAATATTTTGTAGAAATCCATGAAAAATACTATAGGATGTATTTTGCCAAACTGCCTTATTTCTCTGTTGATATTTTCCTTAACTTTCTTCATCCCTGTTTCCTCCCTGGAGTGTTGCTGTGTAGTGAAAGCCCCTACATGCTTGTTAGGGAGCTGGAAGGAGCGCGGTGTACCCTTGCCTTTGGGCATAACACTGTAACATCATCCCATACAATTAACTGCTTACGAAATGTTTCTTTCTCTCACTCTTCATGGCACACATTATGGATTACTTGCTGAAATTTGTCTTCTCACCTAGGGCAGGAATCTGCTGCTTGGTAAATTTCCAGAACATGTCACCCAGGCCTCAAGCTAGTCTTACACCCCTTATCAGGAAAAATCCTTTTCCCCACCTGGAATTTCACAGTGATTGATTTCCTACAAAGCACCTCACTCCAAAGTGAATTAAAGATTGGACTCACCTGCTCCCCGCTTCAGGAACCAGGGGCATCTTGATAGCCAAATCCTTGGGCTAAGTGTGGGGCTGAGACCACTGGGCTTGGCACTGTGGAGGTCCAGCCATGACTTCTAGTTTTAACCCTTTGCTTATTCCAGCACTTGATCAAATCGTTTACAGTAACAATTTTAAGCATTCTCTCATTTTGACACTTCCCACCATTGTTATTTACTCAGTAACCCCTTTCTTTACCTCCTGCCTCCCTGTGCGGGGCTGTTTTCAGAAGTGCCCAGTGAATCTTGAGGGTGTCAATCATCAGCTCTGAAAACCAGGTCATAATTCACTGTTAATCCTCTCTTCTAAGCAAGGCTGAAAGCCTCTTTCCTTATACCAGCCTCACCGGCCCAATCAGTGTTTTTTTTCCAAAGCTATAATCTGTCTCCTAGCAAGTTAAGTTGATTTCTACAATAAAACTGCCCCAGTGGTGTGGTTTTTTTCTGCAATCTGTTAACATCATGAGAACAGAAATTTCCAAACATTTATCAGAGAAGCACATTCTCCTTATAGCTATTTACCTAAGAAAAATTAATTAACTCTCCTAGATTTATTTTGTTAATGGTGCCTAGATACAGCACTGTTGGGTACATTGGAAATTAACCTAAATAGGACTGTCCTGGAGAATTCATTTGGAAAACAACTGAATCCTACTAAAAACCTTTAGAGATGACGATGCAACTTTGTCATCACAAAGTCTTCTTAATGGGTTCTATTTCAAGTATAAAGCATTTTACATTTGGCCTAACACCTTTATGTTACATTTCAGTCTGATTTTATTTAAAAGCAAAGAGAAAATGCTTGAATAAAACTTTACAGTGGGAATTATTAAATTATTTAATGCATTTATTTATGTTAGGAGGCAAAGGGAGTTTCATACCTAAGAACACACATGCAGATGGCAAAGGAGGGGCAATTAGTAAGACAGTCTGGCATATGAGATATGCTTTTCAAACGTTATATGCCTTCCCAGAACCTCAGTATTACAAATTTTCACATTGTTTTGTGACCAGGTTGCCTAACCGATAAGAGTGCCCTAAGATGTTCCTCTTGGGATGAGAAGATGATGTGTGATCTAGGCAGTTTCTCTGATGCAGAACCTACAAGCTGAGCATGGGATAGATCAAATAGGGGAATATTTCTTTACCCAGAAAATTCCTTATCTGTTCAACCAGTGATGGAAACTTACACAGGCTGCTGTGTTTGGGGCCTTAACTGTGGACCTACCCTTTGCTATGCTGCCTTTCTTTGTCCCAGCAGACACCAATATGGACTTTTTCTTGGACCTTTCCAGCATTCTCCCTGGTCATTCCTGTGTGCCTACTTTCATGTATATGCTGGTTTATGGTTTACAGTTTTTGCAACACAGGTGTTTCTGAAACAGGGTTTTATTTCAATAGCCTGAGATCAGTAGGGATCTAGACAAAAGAATAGGCTAACTGCATGTCTGGCCCCATATTTCTCAAAACATTAAGTGGCTCTTTGGCTTAAAACTGTCCCCTTTCACCATGGGAATCAGCTTCAGCAAAGGCCCTGCCTGGGTGATTAGGCAGCTGGTCACTATCTTACCAAGGCACAATTTTTTCCTTTCTCTCCTTTCTCTTTGTCTCTTTCGTGGGAGCAGGAAATATTATCAGAGTTTCTGCGAGTCTCCATTACTGACATACTACAGGGTTGTGTAATTTTTCTTGGCATTTCTTGGGTGTTATAGAACAGCCTGGAGCTATTTCACAATCAGCATCATCTAAAAAAAACTGACTGTAGAAATACACTGACATTCACAAATCAATCACAGCTAGCCCTTAATCCTAAAGCTCTCTATCAGTGTTTTTACCAGTTGACATCCTGCACCTGCTTGTGTCTGGTCTGTCTTTGCTGCCTTCATTCTCTGGTATTTCTGACTCTTTTCATGGACACCTGAAACTCTTGAGAAGAAGAGCCTTGAGTTTTCCTTGGGTGACCCCTCCCTGCTTTGTGCTTTTTGGGGAATGCTGACATATGCTTGGTTTTTGGCAAATTCCTGTTGTTTCAACTGACAGGTTTTGAAGTGGAGTTTCGTGGCTCCTAGAAATTTGCACTTATTATAATTATAGTCCCTCCTGTAATGAGATCTTTCCCCCTATTTTCAAATCCCATCTACTCTTATGTGAGAGAAAGGGCCAAGCACTGAGGGTTAAAAGCAGTGCTTTGTATATTTTATGGTCAACAGTGCACAGGTCGGTGTAGTCATTTTTGGATATCCCCTCAAGTGGATTGTTTAATCACTGCAGTGTGCCCTAAATTCCACTGATGCAAAATGGGACTGCAAGGTTTGCCATCTGTTGCTCTGTCAGCATCTTAAAGAAGCCAGAAACTAGAAAGAGAATACTGTTAGGAAATTGTACTTTTCCTACATAGAAACCTATGCAATTAATCCTGTATGTTGCAATAAAAAGAAATTTTTGATGAACGTTTTGAAAAATCTAAAGATTAAGTATTAAATATTGAAATTTCTCTTTCTTCCCTCCCTCTGGAAGTACATACTGCATTCTACTTTGTTCTACCAAAAAGGCCATAGAGCTGGGGATCGGTATGCTCTTTGGGATGCAACACCATTGGTTTGGGTAATAAAACAAATTCACAAAGCATTTGTGAATTTGGGCAATTCACGGAGCATTTAAGTGAAGCTCTTTGGCTCCTGCATGGCATTCCAGTGCAGGCAGTGAGCTGTGGGGAACATACCAGGTAATTCATACCCAAAAGAATTCAAAAGGAAGGCAGAAAAAGCTATTTTTCTGAAGAGCAGAAGTTCTAATCCTAAAATAAAAGAAGGAAACTATGCAAACAGGATTTGCCTGTAAGAAAATCACATGCCTTGGGTGTGCTATGGGGTTTGTCCCATGGCCTATCTGCGTTATAAGGCAGTGTAATGCCCAGATTATGGCACGCATTCGTAGGCCTTTTCAAATACTCAAACGTTCTCGATGCTGTAACAATGAGACAAATGCACAGACATACCTCTCACACTGTTCCGTGTCATTTAGGTGAAGCTAATCCTTTTACAGTCAAGATTGTAAATAGCTTCCAACCAAAAGCCTCATTTGGGCATCAGCATTTCATTCTGTGTTTATACAGAGGCTGGTGCCATGAGATCTTAATCCATGACTAGGCTTCTTTAGCAGTGCTGCAACGTGATTAAGAGATCTTTCCTTTTGCGCCAAGAGTGGTATGGGGCCAAAGGTAAATGGCAGAATACAAGAAATAAAATGTATATGGAGAAAGATGAGGAATCTAGAGTGTGTCTACTCTCTGTGTTGTGGTGATTGGATTTCCACTGATGTCAGTGGTTTTGAACTAAGCTGTTGGTTGATATAGATATGTACTCAGGGAGATGGAAATAATTATTTTAAAATCCTAGATGGTTATGCTGCAAGATGATTTTTTTTTTTTACAAGCCATTGTGTTTATGCATTTCTGAATGCAAGAAGGAAAGCTCTCTTTTCTGATCTGAGCTTTACAAGCTTGGCACTTGTGCTGATGAAGTCTTGACTTCACATCTGCAGGTAGTCATAGAATCATTAGAACGGTTTGAGTTGGAAGGGACCTTAAAGATCATTGAGTTCCAACCCCCCTTCCATTGGCAGGGACACCTCCTAGTAGACCAGGTTGCTCAAAGCCCCATCCAGCCTGGCCTTGAATGCCTCCAGGGATGGGGCACCCGTAGCTTCTCTGGGCAACCTGTTCCAGTGTCTCACCACCCTTACAGTAAAGAATTTCTTTCTAGTATCTAATCTAAATCTCCCCTCTTTCAATTTAAAACCATTACCCCTCATCCTATTGCTCCCCTCCCTGAAAAAGGGGGTCCCTCCCCGTCTCTCCTGTAGACCCCCTTTGGGTACTGGAAGACCATTATAAGATTTCTCCAGAGCCTTCTCTTCTCCAGGGTGAACAACCCCAACTCTGTCAGTCCTATTGCACTGAGTGATTCCCTTCTGGACATGGAGATATATTGCATTAAACTTGGTGAAAATATATTTAGTAGATAGTGTTCCAGATGTACTAGAACTGTCTTAATCTGTCCTTTACACAACAAATGTCCTCTCTGTGAAAGTTCAAAATTATGTGTTTATTACTTTGCTTTGCATTTTGGTTGTGCACATGGCTGACATTATTCTCTTTATAGTTCTAAACTTTGAATCGTTACTTACTGATTCCATAGAGAGTAAGGTGAAGAAGAAAAAGTAGCTCAACACTTTATGACTCTCTGTATATAAGTAACTTCAAATTCTTCACCTCTTTGTTTTCATATTAGTCCAAAGACTTGAGACCGAAGCTTTTCAGACCTTAAAGATTAAATTGTGTGCCCCGGGGTGAAAGCAGATGAGATCTCTGAACCTTGTCAGTATAAGTGGAAGCAAATTCCTTTCTGATCCCAAATCTAACACAACTACACTCTGAGCAGTTAAGTAAGACGTACTGCAGGTTTTATCTGCCAGTGCTGCTTCATCACATCCCTGGGAACGAGGGGAGAAACTGACACACCGAGCTGTGTTCATGGCATTTTCAGTCCATGCTGTAATGAGCCCAGTGTGGTGGGATCCTGGTCCATGTCTGAGACTCTTTAACAAGTGGCTCAGTCATTGTGCACCACAAAAAATGCCTTCCTCAGGAGACCAGCAGAAGCCCTGAACCTTGAGCTCTGATTTTGACCACTGTGCTGAGAATGCCAGGAACAGGATAAGTATGTCCAAGCTGGGGGTCTGTAACAGACCTGGCCACGCAGAGGGTGAGTGCACTGGCCTTCCAGCCTTCAACTCTGTTCACTGGGGTTTCTCCTCAGAGTCTCCTCCTCTGGAGCAGTGTCTGATCTCACATCAAACCTTGCTCAGGTGAGATCGCACCAGAGGTCCTCTTGGGAGTCTGGGACAGGCAGAGAGCTGGCCTGTCTCTGGTTTCTGGGGCTGCTCGACACCAGAGTCCTCTGTACCAGCATCTAGGGACCTGGCTGAATGCCCTGGGACATCTCAAAATACCTCTTGCTACCTGTGTTTGGGGATCTGATTTGCAGACTTGGTAATCGGTTCCCTGTTCCCCTTACAGGATGTTTCAGAGTATAAATAGTCTCATATATCTAAGCTCAACTCTCAAATCTTAAGCCTTTTCCAGCATGAGTAAACCTGTACTCTATTTTCCCCAGACTATCATAAATCTTTTATATAGTGTGTCATGTCTCTCTGAGAAGCTGGATAAGTTCAAAACATTTCTGTGACCTTCTTGTATTCCCACATCCTTCCCAATGTAGAAGCAGAGGGAAACAATTAATTTCTCCATAGCAGCTTTACCAGGGCCATGCACAGGAGCAGGTTCCCTTTGCTACCTCTCTTCAGTATTTCTATTCCTATTTATCGAAGGGTTATGGCAGCCTTTAGCAGTATTGACAGTTGCTTTCAACAAGACATGAGTCGTTGCTGTTATCACAAGTCCAGTCCATGGGGGTCATCTGTGTCCCCGAGTCCCAGGTGCAGGCTGGATGGTGACCATCTGACCTTGCAATTGAGATCACTCTGCCTCCTCGGTCTGCTATGCTACCATTTTTATTTTGATCTGCTGTGAATGCCACCAGCAAATATTTCATGTTTCTAAATGATTGATAAACTGTTAATGTTGGCTCAGGGACTGGTCCCTATGGAGCAGGCTGGAATGGCCTCAGTGACAGATACATCTTCATTAATTCATGATGAGATTCACCAAAGAGGCAGGATTTAGTTATTTTCGTTATGTACTCTGTTACTTCTGCATAAAATACTTTTAAACAAAATATCACCTGCTCTTAAATCAAATGCCTTGCAGAAATCCAAAGAGACTATATCAATACACACGACCTTGTCAACTACGCCTGAGGTTCCCTTGAAAAAAAGGTAATATTGAATGCCTTGGTTTTCTGGTATATGGGACAGCATGAGTGCCATTTCATCAAGCATATGATGTACAGCCCGAGGCATTCATAGCTAATGGTGTGTGAAGCTAATGCACTGCTCTTAAAACTTTTTTCTAACCCTGACTAAAGAGCAATATTAGTGTTTTGATGAATGACTGGAAGTAACTGGGCTTCTGAGTAGGCTGAAATTATCTTTGCATGCCATGATTTGCATTTTGGAAGGGTAATAGATGAAAACAGGGCACTCATTTACAAATTAATTTGACTGTTAAATCAAAAAAGGCAAAGCTGAAAACAAGACTGTGACATGTCGGGTCTGGCCGACTTTGCTCAGACTCTATTTGCTCAGATTGTATTTAGGACTGGCTGGCATCTTTTCCCGTGTTAAGTGATGATGACCCCACAGTCAGAGAATGTATAGAGAATTATTCTTCATTGTGCTTGGTTTCTTGTATCTGATTTCTATTTTTATTGCTAGCTGTTCCCTAGCAAAGTGTCAGCTTGGAGGCAACTGGGCTAATGTTGTGGTTCTTCAGGCATAGATGCCAATACAGTTTAATAAAGTGTACAGCAGGCTTCAGTATAGATTAGTGAGCCGAATTCCACTTGTATAATGCTGTCTCCCAGAGACCCGCAGTCTGGACCATTACCTAATTGTCAATTAAAATTCCAACGAGGCAGTGGACTCTTGTTCTTAGGACCATGGCTGTAATATATTATTGCGTGTCTTTTTGAAGGGGGATTTTGAAATTAGAATAAGCTTTATCCCAAGTAGATCTGAAGATTTTAGCCCAGAAGATATAAAACAGATGATGATATGTCTTAGTTTTTCTTATTCTATTACCATTCCATTCCATTTTTATCCCAGACGGAATTTGCATAGAGACAATGTAAGTGAACTAAAATGGGATCAAAGGAGAGTCAAATGGAAGGTAATCGAATCGGTGAGACCTCAAACCTATTTATCAACTCTTTGCATTTTAAGCAGCTCTCTAGCATGCTTTTTGTTTCTTTGTTATACCTATTTCTGTAGGGTGGCATTTAATCAAGCACAGCAAACACTGGGGTGGGCTTGATCCCATTTCTCTTCATCTCGAAGCTGGAAAAGCTCAGCTAAAAGAGCTATTGCTAAAATTGATTAATTTCTCTCTCTCTTTTCAGAGTGACTCTTTACGATTTGTGGTTCATAGAGTATCCTCCTTTCTGCTCATATTTCAGGGTCATAAAAGCATAGAGCTGCTCTAAGGGGAAGGCTGGGGGGAGTGTTTGCTGCTGCTCCCTTGGAGGCAGGCTCTAGCTGTGGGGTACACAAACTTACCTTAAAAATAACAGTTTCTGACAGTAGCATGAATACATGGTTTCGAAATTGTTTTATTTTCTTTTTTGTGATGTAATGACATCGATCCTGTTCTGTTGTGATCCAAACCAAGGATGGCTCTGCTGCCTAAGTGAGGCTTCACTGGTCAGTGAGAGCCAAGAGCCAGGCTCACAGCTGGTGATGCTACTTGGGGAACCGTATCACCTGGCAGATAAACTGCCTGCCCATCCCATGTGCAGGGTGGTAGGAAGAAGAAAGCCAGCAAAAGTTAGAGGTTGAAATATCAGACTGAGGGTTTTTTGCCTTTGTTTACCCAATGTTATTAAAATAAATTGGCAGGTTAACTCGTTCTTTCAAAGACACATTGGAATAGTTAGCAAAGACTTCAGACTCTGCAGAAAGCATTTATCAACGCCTTTATTTAAGTGGTTGTTTGCCCAGTCCTTTGCTGGGTTTTGTTGCTGCATTCCTTGCAATCACTCAATAGTTTCACAGCAAGAAGCCACCAAATCGCTGCACGTGAAGACTAAGGCAGCACAAGGGATTCAGCAACGCCTCTGTGCCTGTAGATGGCATGGGGAATTTGGTCACCTAAAGCCTCTGTGAGTCTCTGGAAAATTCCACATTCATCATTCTGGGGGTTCTGGTAGACAGCAAAATGACAATGAGCAAGCAGTGTGCTCTTGTGGCCAGGAAGGCCAATGGAATCCTGGGCTGCACAGGGAAGAGCGTGGCGAGTAGGTCGAGGGAAGTCATTCTCCCCCTCTGCTCTGCACTGGTGAGGCCACAACTGGAATATACTGCATCCAGTTCTGGGCTCCCCAGTTCAAGAGGGACAGGGAACTACTGGAAAGAGTCCAGCAAAGAGCAACGAAGATGATTCAGGGATTGGAGCATCTCCCTTATGAAGAAAGGCTGAGAGAGCTGGGACTCTTTAGCCTGGAGAAGAGAAGGCTGAGGGGAGACCTTATCAATGCTGACAAGTATCTCAAGGGTGGGTTGAAGGAGGAGGGAGCCAGACTCTTTTCAGTGGTTGCCAGTGAGAGAATGAGGGGCAACGGGCACAAGCTGGAACATGGGAGGTTCCACTCAAATATGAGAAAAAACTTCTTCACGGTGAGGGTGCCAGAGTCCTGGAAGAGGCTGCCCAGGGAGGTTGTGGAGTCCCCTTCTCTGGAGATTTTCAAGACCCGCCTGAGTAACATGCCCTAACATGCTCTGGGCAATCCTGCTTCAGCAGGGGAGTTGGACTAGATGATCTCTGTGGTCCCTTCCAACTCTGAAAATTCAGTGAAATTCAGTGAAATCAGGCCAGCTCTGCAGTTTTGTGCCCTGATAGCGCTAGCGAGGATGCCACTGCTGCCTCACCCACGGGGCTTTTCATCATGCCAGCAGCGCTGTCCTGGAGAGATTTACTTGCCTAACTGCTAGTGAAATCATGTGGGGGTTAGAAAACAGAGAGGAGCAACTGAAGGCACTACCCTGCTTCCCCAGCTGGAATGAAAGGGATTAACCAGGGCAGTGCAGCAGACAGCACATTTAACAGCTTGGGTGAGCTCACAGGGTTTCCCTCAGCATTCTGGCTTGACCAGCTCTGGTCCTGGCTAACGGAAGCGGTGTGTCAGATGACAAATGTGCCAAAACACAGTCCTGTTTGCTCTGGGCTGTGTGTTTCCTGGATGTGATTATGTGTCTGTGGGAAACAGGTTCCTGCAGCCTTCCTGGCCAGCTACGGGCGAACACGGTCGGGATGCTGAGTGTTATTTGTACCATGAGGTTGCTGGTTCAATATCATCCCAGGTGGCCTGTAACTAAATATTGTTACCGTTTGATTAGAGCGCTCTCTTTAATATCGACTTGCCAGTGAGAAAGGAAACTGTGGTTTTACCTTGATTCTTAGTAAACAGATACCCACATTATAACAAGTAAGCCCAGCACAGCTCGCCTGTTTTTGTGGGAAGCCCCAGATGAGGTACCTGGGCTGGAATGGACAAGTGAGACATTTGGGAAAGCAGCTAACCAAAATCCTGGAGGAAGTCTTTTGATATCAAGATTATTGAGTGGTGGTACTCTTTGTGGTAGAAGATTTGACTTTCCTTTTTTTTTTCTGCTTTCGTGTACGATAAATGTCCTTTAACTACTTGCTTCTAATTAAGAAATGAAAGAAAATACATTTTTAGTAAAAAACTGATGCATCATACAGTAAAAGAAAATCCTCCACCAGTATAAATTTTTGTTGCTCTAATGGCTTAAGGGGAATGTCTGTCATCTGAAAGTTTTCCCCATCAAGTTAAACCCATAAGTTTGCTGCAGTTCACAGTAGCATGCAAGAAAATTGGCTTTGGCCTCTTGGCAGTGATGATTGATTCAATTATTTGAAGCCAAAGTACAAGGAATAGTGGTCTGTTGTAGATGAGAAGGGCAGTTCCTGTTCTCTGGGTGTTTTCTTATAGATGTTCCAGGGCCTCTTACTGAAAAAAACAACCCATGTCTTGACTTGAGTGATAACATTGTGAAGAATAATTCCTGAAAAGACTTTGCTTTGCCCTGTATAAGCCACAGCTCCTTAGTAGGAATGCTGTGATCAAAGATCTACCGCCTTGAACCAAATACTGTATAAATGGAATTTAAAAGGAATTCAAGGAAAATAGGAGCCTTCCTCCATAATGTTAATCTATCATTTTACCTTTTAAGTGGAGGCGTTTCCTACATTCACCTTGGGTAAGAGACCACCTCCAAGATACTGAGTTGAAAAGCTGAACATTCTCCTGAGTTGTGAACATCAAAAGCCACAGAACAAGTTTTTGTGTATTTACTCATATGTTTTAGATTCATGCTACAGACTAGAAGCTGACAGGAGAAAAAAAAACCCTCCATGGAACCCAAACTGCTTAGTAGCTGGTTGCAGCAAAACCCATCAAGGTTTATTTTTATCCTGTCCCAAACTTTTCATTAGTCAGAGTCCCTAAAATCATTTTATATGCTGGAAAGAAATATGATTATATAAACATGGGAAGAAATCTTTCCCTTCCTAAATAGAAAAATATGGTCTTTTATAAATGTTGACTTTTCTTTAGGTAGTCTATAATAAATTAGTGTTGATAACAAGAGTAACTGAAATCCAGTACAAAGAGTAAGTGGGTGGTCTGGAAATAAAAGAAAAGCAATATGGATTGATTTAAATTTTTTTGTGGAGTCTCTGACAGAGTGAGACTCTGTGAGACATTTTAGCTACATGACAGTTTGACTTTTTTACCTCTCTGATTATTCATTATAAGATAGTAATAATGGTTGAGATATTTTTGAAAGCTTTGCTGCAGAGAAAGGTCTGAGACACCCCAAAAAACTCAGTTGCCCAGTGTTTATCAGGACAGCAAACATATTCATGGAATTGGGCCAGTTATAATGCAGGAAAAGAGTATTACAGGTTTTTGAAGGCGTACTGAAGATTTTGCAGGTGGAGGAAGATCTGACTATTGATTTCCGTTTTGCATATTTAGTAGTCGACACAAACTCACCAACAGTACTAAAAGAAGTGAAGTATGAATCACACAAAATATGAGTTGAAATTGGTTGCTTTGAAGTCTTGATCTTGATTAAATGAAACTGTGGAGAAAGAAAGAAGGGAAAAATAGCTCCTTATCTGTGGTTGGGTACTTCCAAGGGGTTGGTCTTGCCAGAGATGGCAATGCTGCTGTTGCTGGGGGAAGGACACCAGGGAGTCCCCCAGGGCTGTTGGAAGGGGTTGGAGCAGCTGCAAGCAGGAGCTGCTCAGGTCCCTTCCAATGGCCTTGGGGATGCTGGTTATCAAAGAAAAAGAGCAGCAATGTTGTTGGTTTCTTGGTTTTGTGGGTTTTTGTTTGTTGGTTTTTTTTTTTTTTTCCTCTCAGGGAAATACAACTTATTGATAAGAGAAGTACGAAGGTAACTCTCCCCTAACCTAGGAAAATGGGAATAACAATGATTGCATAATCTATGTATTCTTGCCTGTATCTCGTTGAGGAACTGTCTGAACTCTTGGCTGTTGACTTTAAAGAATAGGGAGTAATAAGAAACAGAAAGTGATGGTATCCAGTTACTGCCTGTCCTAAAAAAAGCAAGTGCAAAAACATTTGCTGGTAAACAGCACTATTATTTAGTATTAACTATTAGACTGATAAAATGTTTGATATATAACTCAATGACAGCTATGGAAAATCAAATGTCTCTTCCCATATTCATTATTTATGCTATTCATGACCCATTATAAGTGTTATTCAAAGAAGATAAAGCAATTTGGTGAGTGATAGGTTTAGTGTAGGCATTTCTTCAGTGGAGCTGGATCTATAAGGATAAATTGAAGTAAGCATTAGTCAGAATTTGCTGATGCTAATGAACAGGGTTGATCTATATATGAATAAATTAATGGACACGAGCCTGATTAGTCACCTGAGGCAAATTCACAGGATCAGTCTGTATTTTGTAAGGAACTTTGAATTAGATGATATATGTTCTTTTTGATCTACACTATATTATGGACATAGACTGAGACGTACCAGATCTGAAGAATCCTGAGGGAAATGTTTTACTGTTTGAACACAAGCCTTCATGTAAGTATCACCACTTACCATGACACCTTATTTACAGCCGGGACCAAAGTTTTAAGCTATTTGGCTTCCCCAGAGGTAAAGAGGAAATTGAAATCTACTTCTGTAAAGGTCAGGTTCATCTCTAAAAATAAACACCGGGTACAACTTTCAAATTACAGCAGTTCACAAAATCTCCAAGCAATCAAACAAGGAAGCACGTCTAGTGTTTAAAAGCCATCATTTATTGTCAGGTGCTGAAGGGCCAGTGCAAAGCTGGGGGTACACCTGTGGGAGAGTACCTTACAACCCCATTAAGCATCTTACCCCTATATTCGGACGTCAAAAGACTAAACACATTCTGCAGACAAAGGAATGGCTGGATATCACTCCATCTCTGATTGTTTTTTCTCTGCCCTGACTACTTACTAAAAGACTCACATTTCCATAGGTTTGCAAAGCATATGACCAGGGCATTCCCAATGGTATGTACCTGCCCTGGATCAATTCTCCCAGGACTAGAAAATGTTTCCATGGAGGCATGAGGGCAAGCACCTTCCTCTGGGTGGATGAGGAGGGACGGCTGGTGTGGTAAGGGAGGAATGGTGCCAGACACAGCATGTCTCCTGGGCAGCCTTTGATGGCAAGGCACGCCATGAACTTGCCACTGCCTCCTGTGACTCAGTCATTCAGCTGGTGCAGTGAACATCCCTTGTACCACCAAGTTTTCTATATTCACTGGGATTTAACACTGTAATATAGAGAGAATAAGACACTCAACTCTTTTATCCAAAGCCATCAGGAGCTAGCCCAGGAAGAAAATGCTGTGGGGATTCTCCCAGCATCTTTAATGTCTATGGTGTAATAAAAAAAGTCAAGTAGCATCATGGGCATCAAAAGTTAGTGCTTATTTTCACTACATTGTACAGGGACACTGGGGATTGAATTAGTTGGACAAAAATATTGGGCAAAAAAGTTGGACAAAATGCAGGACTGTTACATAAATGCCCAGAATTTGAGTAATAAAATCAAGCTAGAGTGCTAGGCAGATGCCATCAGCTCCCTTTTAAGGAGGCTTAACAGACCAGATATATTTTTTTAATCCTTTTATGTTTTATTTGAATGCTGAGTAAACGTCTGAACTCTACAACGTATGTAGGCTGTGTGAAAGATTAATGTGGAAAAAATCAGCCCTATTTACATACATCTGGAAATAATTATTGCACACTTAGTGCTGGGTATAGATATTGTCGTAATTCCAACCTCAGTGACACAGGAGGCATGGGAGCTCATTAGCTTTTCCCCTTTAGAGAGACAGGTTCAAAAGTTGATTAAGTTTGTTGATTTCTGCTTATTTACCATGTGCTTGAGGAGTCCCAGAAACCTCATCAGTCTCTGCCGTTACAATCAGACCTCTGTGACCGTGGGCCTGAGGACATCTTATTCTGGTATTTGGGGAGGTACATCCCATCTCCTTTCTTGCAGCTTTGTGGTTCAGCCTGGCAGCCCCTCTGTCCATCACACCAGCACGCAGGGCTGACCAACCCTCTGCCCCCAGCTCAAAGCCACTGCAGGAGGCTTCTCCTAGGATTGGGGCAATTTTCATAGTGGCTGAATCAGTGACCTGAGTGCTGTAATTCAGGCTTTCCCAGCAAAGCTGCTGACACTTGCCCCTGGGGGGGTAATGGGGGAACAGTGGGAGCACCTGGGGAGAGCGTGTTGGTGACTGACACTGACCTCTAGGCTTGGGCAGCAGCACCCAGAGAGGAGACCCACACAAGAGGTTTAACTGGGGTTCAGGGGGAAAAAAGGGTGGCTGCATTTTGGCCAGGACAGGTTGCCTTGAGACCACTCAATGGCAGGCTATTTTTGCATCAGCGAAGTGATAAAGTAAGAGGGCATGGGATCGTCTGTAACTCTTCCAATATTTGAGGACTGCAAAAGATAAAGCTAGCAGTAGATTTCGGAAATCGATAGGAAAAGCACCATTGACATAGTGGGAGCAACATATGGTCTCCTTGTTATCCAGACATTCAAGTCTTAAGTATATGCTTACGTGCAAACAGCACAATAAATGAACGCTTTGTATCGATTATGCAGTAGGCGGTTTAGAACAAGTTGGTTCGAAGGGTACGTTCCCTGTTTCAGCTGCACTTGACATGACAAATCTTCCTCTTGTTTTCGAATGCAGCACTGGCAAGGACATGCTTTGGGCTCATTTACTTCCCTCAAGAAGCAAAAGCAATTCTTGTGGAGGTTTCTTGATCCTGCAATCCATCAAAAATAACAGATATGCTGTGGTCTTTCAGGAAGAGACATGAATGTTTTCCCCTCGAGGCGTCTGAAAGCTTGGTTCAGATTTTAAATGAGCAGAATGCTACCTTGTGAAATAAAATAAAACACCAGGAAAGACACATGCAGGGGTTAAGTGGCAGGGTCAGAAGTAAGATTAGAGTCAATGTATTGATTTCATGATAACAAAATGATGGGTTTCACAGAAAGGATTAATTACTCTGAACCTCACAGTCTTGGACAATAAAGACTTGACTTTAATCTCAGCTGCAAAATTAAGATATAAATTTGTACCTTCCCCTCCCTCTACCCCCACCCCAAAGTTGCTGACTTTAGTCTGGACTTTGATTTATCCTGTAATAGGAATGGAATCTAACACTGAAATTTGGATCTTGATCCAAATACAGTGCAGAACTGGACCTTATTGGAAAAGATGAGATTGTGATATTCTGGCCTCCTATTCTGTGGTCAGGTTTTCTATTACATGTAAAAAATGGGAACGGATCCTTCTGTGTGCTGGTTGCTGATACCCCACGGGGGAAGCAAGTGGTCATTTGATCATGTACGGGCAATCTCAAATGTCTGTGCCGCAAAATCCCCACATTGGCCTCACAGCCCATTGTAGTCCATTACATCAAATTTCACCCAGCCGTACTTGCATATACCAATAAATCAAGTCTTTCATTTGGGAATGCTCATTATGCCTATCTGCTGTTCAAAACTGGGGAGAGAAAATGCCCCGGATGAAAGAGAGGGGTTTTTTTTGCATTGTGGAATAATTGGACCTTGATGTGATCCTGCACTGTCTGTCCCACTCCTTCCCTTCCCGTGATGTCTACCAAACCCCCCCTGCTGCACTGTGTGAAGTTCAGCATGTATTGCTCCAGACTGTGGAGCAGTTTGGTGAATGTAAGACCAGGTTCCTTTCAGAGGAAACTGGATTGGAGGCTCTGACCCAGGTGCATACCCATGTCCTTCCACCTCTCACAAGAACATTAGACTCTCAAGCAATCTTTGGTCCAACCAGACGCGTACTGGGAATGTTTGGCTCAGGAAGCCAGTCTACAGTAAAGCCCTTGAACTGCATACTTCATAGCTCCTTCAACAATTTCATAGGGTGAAGAAATAGCTGTTGAAGCTTTCTTTGCTGAAGTCTTGATTTTTCCCTATTAATTTTTAGATTGAGAAGAGCTGGTAACTGCGCCCTCTCCAATAAAAATAGCTCCTGGCAACAACATGTATGAGATGAATTATTTGTTAATCTCCTGAAAGAACGAGGAGAACAAGGGGGATGTGATGGAGCCACAGCGACATGAGGGCCAGGATTTCACCACTAGAGAGTGTAATTCTACTACACGATTGGACCTTTTCTGCTCCCTGAGAAACTGACTCAAGGTGGGTAACTTAGAAATATCCAACAGCTTGAAGAGCATTGCCTGAAGTACTTTCTTTAGGTCTTTAATCAAAAGGAACATCAAGGAGGTACTGTATTCTTGGAAGATAAACGCATTACTTCCTCTGTGCATTACTTAGCATGAGTTTCAGGAGGCGTTTTGCAAAGTAAGATGTATGTAAATTGGAATAAGAGCTTATATTGAAACTTTTCCTTGAGACAGATGGTTACGCATTCAAATTTAAATTTCAAGCATTTTAATAGAAGAAGCCAGCTGAAATGCATTTATATGTATTTTTAAAATTTGTTTTCAACTTCTTATGTTCTATCACTATGCATTTTCCTTGGGCTGGTGCTGCGATTTTTACCTTAAAGATGGTTCTTTGGAAAAAAACTCGCCTTTGCTTCTGCTGGTGTGGCTCCAAAACTGCACCGCCAAAGTCACTGCTGTGCTACTGCGTAACGATAAGCAAAGCAGGCATCTGATGGTTAGAGAAATGGGGGAGAGGAAGCTCTTGCTTACATGCAATGTCACTTCTCTTTATGGACACGTATCTTTGTCATGAGGTTCACGTGGGGATTCTTCACTTGACCGCTGCAGGCTGCCTGAAGGGGGTTCTGGGAGCCCCTGGTGTGGGTTTAGTCACAGCCTGGTGCTGGTGGAGCAAATGAGGGCTTTCAGGTCATCTTCTGCTCTCACCAGTAGGTGATGTGAGGAGTCTCTGAAGTACAGACAGGGCTGCAGACGAGGAAAAAGTGCAGCTTGGCATCATGCTCGTGGACAGTCTTTGTAGCCCTTGTTCAGACCAATTTCCAGCTGAGCTGGAATCACCAGAAGGAACATTGGATGTGGGGAAGAATAAGACTATTAAGTATACTCCAGGAATGTACTGTTAAGGGATTGTTAATGGCTCCTCCGTGTGTGCACAAGCGTGTGTACAAAAAATATAGTGCTGGTACCGGGAATTTTACGGGATTAGGAAAAGGCTGACTGAATTGTGTATGCATCATGTCTGTTTCTTACCACTCATCTCCCATGAAGTACATTGGGAAAGAGTTTATATGACAGGATCCATCAAGCACTTAAATGCTGTCCTTGGGAATATGGGAAAGGGTCTTCACATATGCTGAAACCTGGGCCAGATTGTGAATGCGGTTATGCCTCTAACAGCATCCTTGAAAATATGTCAGTTCTGAAGCTAGGGACAGAGATGAATTTTTAATGTAACTGCATTGATTTTATCTGAATTTTCTATAAGGTGAAGCTGACCAAGTCTTTCCCTGTTGGAATTTTAAAACGTCGCAGTGAATTGAGATATACGTAATCTAGAATATTCATCGGTGTTTTAAAAGTTTTGCTTCCTTCTCCTTTCGTAACAAAGCTAGTATAAACTTGCATCTTACATACAGTAACTGCAGCGATTATCTCAGTTATAGCATGTTCCAAAGGACATGCTGTTCCATGATTGACCATTAAAATACCAAAACAATTATGCTCAATTCATGTATCATTTAGGCAACACAAAGCATTTAAGAAAGAATGGGTATTAAAAGTGAGATTTATATAGTTTCCATGGTGATTGTACTAAAAGCAATAACAATAAACTTAAATATGTTTTCATTTAGAATATCTTTAAAGGAGCTTGTTTGGTTCAGACATGCTGTGTTTACTCTATAATTTGTCCTAAATCACCGATTATTATAAAATGTAGCTAAATTGACATGGCAGTATTGTTCAAACACTTCAACAGAGCACCAAAATAGTTCAAAGCTTGTTGCTCAATATTTTTATCACAGCCGACATGCACATTAGAATGGGAAAAGGTTCCAAAAAGGCAGTAACATTATGATTTAAAATCAGTGCCACAGTTTTGCATTAGGCCATCTTCCAGAGTACATTTTGCTCTTGCTGTTTTATTGCAGAACTCAGGAGCTTATCGAGAGACAGCTAAACTTTGTACAAACAAAGGCGATGCGTTGGCAGCCTCTCAGGAACCCCACAGCAGATCAGAATGGTGAGCATTCGCAGGCTGGCAAGGGGTGGGGGGAATAATCGATATACAGGATTGTACCGTTAGCTCTTAATTCGGCCTTCTTTTAAAAATAATACTGAAATTTCTTCCTCTTTGAGTCCACCTGCAACAGACAGCATGGAACAGCGTTGTAGGGCGAAGAGTACAAAGTAAGGCACAAGGATGTGTGTGTGGGGGGGCTGTGCGATACGAGATTTGAGGGTTGAATATCACGACCTTCAGATTTATGCAACTATTTCAGTTACTTCTAGCAGGACGGAAGCATCCTGAAAGGCTTTACTGCCTCTCAGAGCGAGGTAACTGAGCCAGTACTTGTTGGGCCTGCCTGGTAAAGCCAGAAAAGATTTATATTGAAAACTATGCTTTCATTTAAGTGTAGTGAGATTTTGGTGTGTAGTAATGGTGTGTAGGCCTCTGGAAGGCCTAATCCCCTCCATGGCAGGAGGGAGCGTGGCCTGAGGAACTGTGTCTTTCTGAGCTCCCTCTTTGGTAAAGGGATAGAAATAAGCTCACCCAGAAGACAGCCAGGAGCACCTACGGCTTGGTTTCCGTGTAGGATGACCCTGCAGAGGAGCCCACCTCATTCCCGATGACTGTGAGAGGTGCTGTGGAGATCAGCCATACCACACTAAAAATAACAACCCCTCCATCCATACCTGCTTCAAACCATAGCCAGAGGTTGGTCTCTGGGCTCAGCTGAACAAGGTACCTCTGAAAAACAATTTGGGGTGAGCATTGAACAACCTAGTCTTGGCCTCTCAACTGAGGAATGAGGTGGGTTAAGGCTTTCTGAAGCTTTCACTGTCACTGACTAGGTATAAGGTGACAGCACACACATAAAATTACTGTGTACTTTTAAAAAGTCAGACAAGACTAAATTACGGTGGTGTTCTGTGAATTATAAATGCTGCAGCCACTGTTAGCTTCCAAGACACGGATCAAGCTGAATGACATCTGGACTCTGAGGTAACTTTAGATGAAAATGCTGCTTCTGTACTCGACCCAGTCTTCTTGGAAGCAGCTCCTCCATAAATGTTTAATAAAGCACAGTAACTGCAGATACCCGCCAGCTGGGATACGGGTGCTTTTGTTCATACACAACCACTTACTTTGAAAGGTTGAGACAGCGCTAGGAAGACAACGGTGCTTGAACAGAGAAACATTCATGGATGTTTCTCCTTGACTCCCTCTCCCACACTTGACTTTTGGCTGTCTTTCCTCAGGTCTGCATGAAAACCGGTGCTTTCCGACAGAGCTGAGCACAACTGTGTGTGGTCACGTGCAAATGCTCACCGACGGCGGTTCAGGAAAATGTGTGCATATGTTCTGAGACAGCACAGAGGAGAAGCAGGAGCACCATTGATTTAGCAGTTGCTACCGCGGCCCCCAGCCTCCTTGCCAGAAGGAAGGTTTGGTTTAGGTGAGCTCCGAGGTAGGACTTCAATTCTTCTGTTCCAAAACTGTCTCCTGCTCAAAACTCAGGGTTTTTCCAGAGGGGAACATGGCTTTGCTTCTACATGGGATGTTGGATTTTGGATGATGTGTTTCAACTGACTAGGATGGGATTTTGTATGCAGAAACACTACAGCTCTTATAGGAGGCTTGCAATCTACCCAAGAGAGTGAGCTTCTGTTACAGGGTGAAGCTCTCCATTTCTGCTCTGTAGAGGTCAAACAGGCAAATCTGATGATTTTTGCCATTATTTCTTTTCTTGATTTTTTTTTTTTTTTTTTTTTCCCAGTTTGAAAAAGGAAACAATGATCACACGGTGATTTCAAGCCCATTTTAGTTCTCTGTAGCTCCCCTGCCTCAGCCACAGGCTCTGTGTAAAACACTGACATCCTGGCTCAGGTTTTCTAGGCAGTAAGTCCTTTCTTTAGATAAAGTCCCCCTCTCTTTTCACATCTAGGTTTATCCCATGTCACCTTTGCTGTACAGAGGGCAGCTCTTGCTTATTTCCCCTAGTTGATGGTCACCTTGTACAGGGGCAAAGTAAGAATTCGTGAGCTTAGTACAATTACTGGAGGGAGCTGTTGAGCAAAACAGAAGACAGGATTTTGACTCTCTCAGAAGCACATGATGTTTCCCTATCTCAGCCCGTGTATCAGGGCAAATGGCCTCCGTTTGGGACAGATTTGACTTGGAACAACACTTATCTGCAGCTCTAGCAGCTCTATCTGCAGCAAAACACAAAGATCATCAAGGAAACTGTCTGCTAAATGTCAGAGAGTTACAGTGCCCCAAATGAGAGCCTGTACCACTAATAACTGGTTTAAGTGAGGAGGGTCTGAGTAGTTACAAACAGCCTTTTTTCCTTTTTATAGGGGGAGAAAAAAGGAGACTTGTAATACGCCAAGTGCTGGTGTGTGTGTGGTCTTTTCCTCATGCAAGCTTACCTGAGAAGTCATTTCTATGTTCCTAAGTAGCCTGCAGTTATTTTAGCTTCTTTTTCTTGGCTGTCGTTCTAAAATACCTTCTGCCCAGGTATCAAAGTGTGCCACACGTGTGTAACTACTCAAACAGCAAACGTGGGTTTTCTCAGATCACATAACCAACCACACGCATGTTGTTTTGCACTCCCATCTCTAATGTAGACAGCCTCTGCCTGGCATAATACACCTTTGCTGTAGAAAAAAAATCACAGACCTTTAATAACCGACAGTGATTTGCAATTAACTGTAAAATGCAAAACAACTGTCCTAATTAAAACACAGGGAAAAAGGGCTTTTAGATTTTTACATAGCATTACACGTACCCTGAAAGGCCTTGAATCAGACATTCCTTGGGAATTACTTGCTGTCTAATTACAAGAAGCAGAACATCTTATAATGATATACCCTTGTTTTCTTACCATCTCCATAACTACATGGTAGTAGAGCCTTCTGCTTTGGTTTGCTCTGACAGCTTCAGATAAAGCAAACACAGGTGTCTCTGAGCTTTATTTCCCTCTATTTTAGTTTAATGTGGATTTTTGTTACTGGAGAGCATCATGGTGTTGTACTTTGTGCATGAAGGCTGAAAGTGAACAGTAAGTAAATGAAAGTAACAAGCCAAAGGCTAAAATGTGTTTTGGTTGTTTTCTCGATCTTTTAAAAATACTTTAATTTTTACACTAAAAAGTATTATAACTCTTCCTTTCTGTTTCACCCACTCTTTGTACGAGGGGGAGAGGTCAGATTAGACTCTGGATTAGACTTGGGAAATTTCTGAATTTGCTGGGGAACCATTGCTACGATTCTCAAACAACACAGGAAGAACCCCCGACCCAATACATTGCCACCGTCCTTGGTGAGGCTGCGAGTGCCCCCACCACTGCCTAGCAGTGATTTGGGCCACGTAGGTACTTGGTTTAACTTGCCACATGCAAGGAAAGAGCCTGTGATCAATACATCCAGAAGCTTGTTGAGTTCCAGAGGCGTGAACCATTGCCAGTCCAGTTCCTCTTGCAGAGTTCTTGCAAGATTGATAAGCCAACATGCTGGTGCAGAAGGGGAAGAAACAGGCTCTCGAAGCCCAAGGCCGCCTGCTGTTTTATTTGGCCACTTTCCTTGATTTTCATTCCAGGCAGCCAGTACAGAAGAGACAATACTGTGGTACGCAGAAAATAAGTTTACCTTTCATAAGGTAGCCTGGTTCAATAAGACCATATCAGTTTAGACCAGCAGAGACTTTTACATATTTCTTCTTGCTGAGGCCTTTATCAGCCCTCCAGAGCACTGCCTTATTAACTTTATTTTTTCAATATGGAGCACGGATTGTCAGGCAATGAAGTTGGTTCCCATTTATGAAAAGACTTCTTCCTATAACTAGAGTAGTGCAGAGGAAGCTTTAAGAAAGCAGTAACCAAAGCTCAGTGCCTTTAATGTGCCTGTAATTTTTTAAGGTGAGTATATGTTACTGTCAGCAAGTTCTATAGGACAAAACGTTGCACGTAAACACACTAAAGTCTTTAGGGAGAAGGGAATAAAAGTAAACTATGATGGTTTTAGGCTTTTTGATGGTCCATTTTTAAGAAAAATCCCCTTTGTGACAACTGTATCCCTACTAATATTCCCAACCAGGCAGACTAGTTTTGTGTATTAATCATCAATACGTGTGCTAAAAATATTGACTCCTTTGATAACAAAGCAAAAATCAATGAAGCTGAAGTCAGGGATAGTTTGATTTCTATGAGAGTGTCAGCATCATGCAAGATGAGTTTTCCTTTACTGATTAGCACCTCTGAGTCTGAAACATTGGTGATTTTTGTGAAAGGCAGATTTATTGTTTTAATAATCATACTAGGTATTTAGCCTTCTTATGTCTAATTCAGAGAAAACAATGGAGAGATAGGAGACGTGGCTGCTTAATGCTGCAGGCAGATGTGATTAGATTTATGCTTATTTTTCAAGTGGTACATCGTGGTATTAATCTTGCTAAACACCCTTGAGAACAAGAGACAGGGCAAAAAGGCTTGTGAAGCCACTCACACACTTTAATGTGGCATTGTCAAAATCTCATTTCCAGCCATTGAACTCCCTGAAAATGATAAAATAGTGTTGGAAAATTATCTTCACAAATCTACAGACCTTCAGATAGTATAAAGTACCATCTTCCTATTATAGCAGCAGCTCATATCAATTGAGGTCATGTCCCCTGTGTTGTAAACCAAGCCACCAGACTTCTCAAGCAGCTTGCTGGTTAGAGGTGGAATCTGAAGTCATGGGCACAACATGATGAGTCCTTGTTAAATTTGAGCTCTGCTGTGTGTGCTTGCTTATCACAACACCCAAAATGACTTAACTTTTCTTATCTGGGTTCTTTCTCTTCTTTCTGAGCAATAATGCCACCAACTAATTATTCCTGAAGAGACATCCCTCGAGAGGAGGCTGATGTCTGTGTCACATACTGGCTGCTCTATTAGGAGCCTACTGTTGTATGCTGTCCATGTCTGATCAGATTTCATGTGCCTCGAAAGCCAGACAACCTGCAATAGGATACTCTTAGGCAGTTAGATCCCATTAAATATTTAAACATAGAATTTTACATCATCCATTAGGTCTATTAAAGAATCTCATGTCTCGCTGCCAGAACTAACCACACAGCTTGCATGACTTTTAAAATGACTAACTCTTTCTGCTTCTTATGCCCTCCATGAACAAGTTTCCATGGTAGTTTCCAATGTTTCCACAGTACTGCCAGCAGTTTCTGTGAAAGTTTCTAATCCCATTTCCACTGAAGACAATGGCACTTAAATTAGTTTTGTACTGTATGGGAGAAAGGAAGTAGTAGTATATTATAGAGAAATTAATGAGCAAAACTGGATGAAGGAAAGCAAAACTTTGCTGAATTTGTCAGTAAAATTTATCAACCAAAATGTTTTATAGCAACACCTCTTTGGTCTTGCACCAAATTACTGAGAACCCCCAAAGAGAGACAAGCAGGGGACTGTCAGTTCTTGCAATGAACCCCCACACAAAGAAATTAAATGACTTCCCGGTGGTCACACACTGATTACAGTGGCAAGGCTGAGGGTTACAGCCAGGTTTCATGACTGTCAGTGCTGTCTTTAGACTGGTAAGGGTGTCTTCTGTCTTTGGAAAATGCCATGGTGTTTTTCTTCAAAGCACTCAGCATCACTCTGGTTCCACTCCATCTGAAATCAGTTAATATTAAGCCCATACTCCATACATAAACTAATGATACCATATTGAAATTGCATTTTACTTTCCTAGGAAGACTGGACCCACTCCAATAACAATGAAAGCTCTCTGCATTGTGGATTTCTTTTCCCCTTAAAATATCTGGGCTTTATCTGTAGATAAATGTCTTTGGTGCTTCTTGGATCATCACTTCTTTTGTGGCCTTCAGCAGAAAGAAAACTTTGTTTCTCTTTTGTCTGATTTCATAATCTTTTAGCCATCTTTATTGATTGAAGAAAAAAGATTGCTTTATGCTCATCCCATTGTGTTTTTGAAGACTGTTTTCTTTTACATTTTTGCAAGGCTCTGGCAAACAAACTTTTGTAGTCTTTACCTACACATTGTTCTTAAAATTAGCGTCTCCTGCATCTTAATGACCTGAGAAATTATTCCACTTCAGAAATTGTTCAGCTTTCTTTATTCTGTTATTATTTAGGCCATTTTCAGTGTGTGATTTCAATAGGAGAGCGATTTAGGATAGAAAGCAGAGCAAAATACCTCAATATTACAGTATTTGCTGAATCTGCGGTAGATGGAGGGTGAGACATTAGGATAACTTTGAAGTAACATTGATGCTGAAGTTAAAAAATGCGGTTTTCAGGGGATGTTGACATAGAACATTCGTATACAAAATGATGCTATGTCAGAAAGTGCGCTATTACGCAATGCTAGCAAAAAAAAGATGAGAAATGATATTTAGGGAAACACAAACAATAAGTTTGGGAGTTTTTAAGGTGAGAAAAATTGATATGCTTTGTTTCTTTTAAAAAAAAATTGTTTGAAGAAACATAGGTTTATGATTTATTTCAAAGAGGTGGGCAGTATTGCTCATATATTAACCACTGTCATGGTTTTAACTTCATGGTGACTTCTAACCTAAAGGTAACTGCAGCTGGCAATGTAACTTCTCAAAGCAAGTGTAGGAAGAGAGGGGCATGACAGGAGGGTATGAAAGTGATGACAATGGGTATTATCTTTGGCCAGTAAAAATAACAGACTGCTTCATCTACATGGTCTGACTGTAGGAACTACTTTGGGATGAGCTCTGAGGTGACTCTTCCAGCATATCTGGGAGGAATCAGAGTGTATGTACTGCTTACCATGCTCCCCAGGAAGCAGTTGCCTTCTCTGGGGTGGACCTTGTTAACTTTGAGTTTTTCTTGAAAGCACTGTAGCACCTGTCCTAGAAAAGCTTTGACACTGAATGTGTGTGGCTGAGAAGCCTTAAAGTAAAAAGAGCTCCGACTTCCCACAGGACACAACAGGGGTGGTGTCTGCCAGCTCCTGTGAGCAACCTGGAATTCAGTGTGCTCTCGGGATAGCTCTAGAAGTTACTGTGGGTACCACAGGTCTGCTAGTCTTCACGGTAAGCTCTTCTCCCTGCTCTGTAGAGTAACTGCTGCAAGAGCAGGAGCCCTTCTGTACAAATTAGTCTGGAGGGTAGCCTCAACGTCTATGCTTCCAGTTGAAAACAACTCAAGTCTTTGTCTCATCATTTGGCAAGGAGCTTTTTCTTTTTCTTTTTTTTTTTCTCTCTAGAGTATTAACTGGAGACTTGACTGATTTTTCCTCCCAAAGGGAAGATGTCTGTGGTTTCTCACATACGTAAAGCCGAGGGCGATAAACAGAAAGAAATATAGCACTGACGCATTTATTCAGAGGGAAAAAAAATGTCCTTCAATTATACAAAACTGACTATTGGAATCACAAACTTCAAAAATAGGTTGAGCTTGAGACCTTCTAAAGTTGTCCTTTTCAAAGGTAAGAAGAGCTTTCTGGACACAGGTTAGGAATAAGGTAGTAAGATCAAGGGTGGACAGAGAAATATCTTTTGTCAATATAGTCAGCACAAGGAAATTAACTGAACCAGGCTCCTTGCTTCTTCAGAAGTTCATCTTTTCCACCTTTACCTTGATTCTTTGCAGCTATCTCACCTCTCCCCTGTATCTCCGGGTCCACTCTTATGTCTGCAAACCTCCCACCTTCCCCATCTGGGCTCTCCTTTTCTCTTCAGCCTGCCCCAGTCCTTGCTGCACACCTAAGGATTCAGTGCAATGTGTTATCTGCTCTGGAGATGCTGTCTCATCCTCACTTGTTAGCTTTTACATGTTCTTGACTGGTCCAATGCACCTCTAGGAGACAAATCTTCTCTTGATAGTGGAACTGCAATGTCACTTTCTGGGCAAAATACAAATCTTATTAAAAGCTTCTGACATGATTCAAAGTTATATCAAATATAAGAAATATCAAGATAACTGATCCCACTTTTACCACTCCAAGAATGAACTTTACAGTATATTTTGTATTATCCTGTCTTCTCCTAACTATAAACTGTTGTTCATAGAAGTATTTCTTTCTCAGCTGCATTGCTGTGCATCATAATAGAGATTTTCTTTTTTTTCCTGTTTTTATTTGTTGTTTTTTTTTTAAATTTAGTTTTGCCTAAACTTTTCCAGACTTCCAGTTTTGCTCCACTTTTGCTTCTCTGAATAATTTTATTTTATATTTTCTTTGCTTTTGAAGCTCTTCTGTGAGTGCCCTGCTTCATGATCTGAACAAAAATGACCTTTGAGAAGGCAAACAATTATTGCAGTCTTTGCTTAGTAAAGAACTGATTGAAAAGCGGTATCCCATTTCCTCTGAAAATGTCTGGGTTTTTTCCCTTACTAAGCTTTTGCCAAAAGAAGTGGAACACTTCTTACATTTCTAGCACTTTCCAGTTTCTCGACGTGTCTGCGCTGTTTGCTGCTGCCGCATCCAATTTGAAGAACCCACCACCGCTGAGGGTTTTCATATTATATGCTAAAGAGAGAGCCAGCAAATACAGTGACAGCTTCAAATACATTGAAACGGTGAAAAAAAGCACAGAAGGAAATAATTACCACTTTATTCGTGTTATTGGGCTAGACTGACACAGCCCCTTTCAGCAAGCCATCTGTCTTCGATTAAAATGGAAAAGTCTCTTATGAAATGATGCATTTGCAAGGGGTTCACAGCTGCAGAACCAACCAAATCTTTTAACATCTGTTCAGTCCAAAGAGATCTGGACTTAAGGTGCCTTTGAATAAATATTCTTGCAAAGGTGCTTTATTTCAGGTATTGTTCTTCTGTGGTCCCAGCTGTTGATAGCACTGTCACTGGTGAGCAACACACTTTGTCACTTGGAAAGGTCAGGACGGAGGCTAAAGTGAGCCTGACCAGCTGCCTGGAAAAATGGCCTTTTAAAGTAAGGCCAGAATGGATTGTGCATTACAATTTTTTGCGCTTTTGTTGTTCTAAATTTACTAATGGGGTTATCAAATGGGACTGTGGGAAGAACACCCGTTGGAGAGAGCGGGTTTGCATGACCCAAGAAGGCCTGCTGCCCTAATATCTCCAGGCTTTTTACCTTCCCAAGCCCATTCCAGGTTTTCAAATCTGTACTGTGTGAAAGCTTGAGATTTTTATAGCTGTAAGAAGACTATGACTATGCACAGAGAAGGGCATTATGTGATCACTGACATCGCTTAGTCACGGGCCTTGTTTTGCCACCAGGCAATGACAAACAGCCATAACAATCATGTTCAGTTAGTAATGAATGCATTTCAGACTCCCACAGTTTTGTTCTTGTCAGGTTTCCACTGTGTTTGTTCACTGAAGAGAATGATGAGTTTACTCTTGAGCATTCATCTCAAATATGTTTGTGTTTAGTAATATCTTTCTTTGAAGCACAGGAAATGACTGGGTGCCAAAAAAACCCAAAAGGACTAAATATTTATGTAGTAGTCCAGAAAGGTCATGGTGTTGTGCACAGGGATAAAGATAATCCATTTGTGATCAACTGTCTTATTTAAACAGCAAACAAAATGGCTACCTCCAGAGATGAATAATGTGTCTGTGCAACTAGATCATGAGTTCATTGTTGCTCCAAAACTAGGACATAACAAAGCTGCTGTGCTGTGCATTTACACATAGACAATTAATCCAGCAGGACCAGCACATGTCCTAATTGACAAGTACGTGCAGATCAGTATCATGTACATGCACAGGATTTAGGAGCTAGGTCTTCTGCTAGCCAAAAAGGCCTGGCTGCTCCCACTGCAGGTTTTAAACCAGTCAGTGAGAACCACGCTGTGAAGACACCGTAGATGCAGGCAGCCAGCTGTCTTTGCTATCAGGCTAGTGGGAACAGCAGCAAAACCCCTTCAGCCCAGTGGGACTGAACCTAGATTGCCATGGAGGGTGGACCAAGCTGAGTGGGGCAGTAGTGGAGAAGGACAGTCACATTGCTCAGCAGGGACAGGTATTCATCTACCCAGCCAAAACTCCAGCAGCAGCAGAAGTGGCCAACCCATGTCACCCAAGCTCTTCATACCCTGGCTATATCTCCATTTCTTCCTCTTTCTTCTTTTCCAAGGAATGTGACAGAGACATCTTGGTGTTGGACCATCATCTTTGAGGAAGCATAACTAAATTTGTGCTATAACGTTAAGTTGGCTGGTACGTCACGTTCTTTTATTGTAGAGGTCTGGTCTTTGGTCTGATGCGAAGAAGAGGGGAAAGGGCTCATTCTTGCAAGGCATGGTCCACTTGATGTATATGAGCAGTCCTGTTANGAAAGAGCTTATTCTTGCAAGGCATGGTCCACTTGATGTATATGAGCAGTCCTGTTAAAATCAGCATGTCTGCTTGGAGAGCAAAGATAAGCACGTGCCAGGTTTGCAGAATCTGAGATGGATTGCCTTTTAAACACTTATTTAATGTAAGGATTGGATACCCAGCTTCTCTGTTAGATGGGTTTCCCTCATCTCCAGGTAAAAGAGATCCTGTTAGCTCTTGTTCTGCAAGTCTTAAGTTAGTTCTAGGGCCAAGCCTTCCTGCAAGAATAATTCCAGATGTGAAGATCTCAGAGCTGCCATGCTCTGAGGTCACCTGTGTCTCTCATTCCCACAGCTTCAGGTGCTCTCACTGGCAGCCTGAAAGGTCAGGTGTCACTGGCCTTTGAGCAGTCTTTCTGATGGAGTGTGGGCCCACAGACAGCTTGCCTGGGCAAGCTGGAATGCCAGCTAGCAGACTAGACCCCGGACAGAAATGCAAAGAAAATATGGTGCAATGGGTACATTCCCATCAGATGCTTTAGCCCCCACAAGCCACATTGTCCAGTGATGATGTGTGCTGTCAGAATTCCCATGTTTCTAGCAAAATATTTCCCGTATTTTGCTTTATATTCCCATATATTCCCTTTATATTCCCAAAATATTCCCATATTCTTCCCATATTTCTGCTTCCCTCCAGCCCTGAGTTGTGGCTGAAGATAATAGATGACATTTCGTGCAGAGGTGTGATCAGCCTGAAAGTAAAAGGTCTAAATAAATAACACGTAAAGAGTCCAATTCCTGGAAAGTGAAAATGTAGTGATAAATGATACTTTGACACTGGCTATTGCTCATTCTGATGAGAGTCACTGGACTGTGTTACTTGACTTAAATGGGCGTTGGGAGGGACTGTTATAATTTAACTGTCCTTAATTCAATCATCCTATCACATATAAACCAACCTTCCTGCACATTAATTTTCTTTGTGTGCTTTTCTTATGTGTATTTCTATATTTCTTTTTCCTTGTTCATTGACAAGGAAATGAGAATAGATGGATTATTTAAACAGTTTCTGCCAGCTTCCCCAATATAATGCATTCACCATCACCCCATTAATTAGCAGTCATATAAACACAAATAAGTAAAATACAATCTTTGTCAGTATGTGAGTTGATCTTGAGTTTTGAAATGCTGCAGAACAGAACTACAGGGAAAATTGGATCTTGTGTTTCCATTTCCTGGTGCTACTTGTTTCCTAAAGAACAGCATATACAACATATTAGCCATCCTTTTCCATTTAAATAATGAAATTTAATCTTCATAGAATTCTGAAAACAAAGTCAGACAATGACTTTTTTAATGCAGAAATGGTGTTTATTTCTTGTGTATTCCCATCTTTTTTACAGGAATTAATTCCTGTAAAATCAATTCCTGTGATTACTTCCTCCATTACATTTGATGGCGCTAACACTGCTTTATATAGTTAGTTAAATTTTTCTTTTTAATTTGAACATTTATGTTACCCATATCGTGTTTACAAATGAAGTCTTACCTTCCTGATCCCGTAACAGAGAAAGGATTCAACTTCAAGGATGATTTCAGTAAAAATATATGAATGATGTTGTGGTTCTTGTGGGGAAAAGTAGTGATGAGTGCGAGAGGTGAGAAGTTCATTAAACTGGCAGAGAGCAGAACTCAGAGCAGGTTGCAAAGAATGAAGGAGAGCCCTAAATATGGTTACTCTGAGTAGCAAAGGGAAGATGAGGATAGTTAAAAGTGGATTTTAAAGGGGAAACCAAACCACAACACCAGTGTTACAACAACATTTTCGTGTCTCAGCCTGTGTTTTATGGCTTGCTACAAGTGAGGTATAAGGAACGGGGTAAGACTGAATAAACAGAGGGTGTTCTCACTTCAGCACATATCAGGAATGGCCCAGGCAATAGTAGGTGTTTTAGATCAAAATCAAACACACGGTACAGTAAGAATAAGGGTGTATATAAAGCTATTTGCGAATTTGAGGTGTAATGTAGAAAATGCAGTAATAAACGGGTTTTATATGGAGACAGATGAGTGTTTAAAAATGGGCCTAACATTTGGCAGCTTTGACTGGAAGAGAAGTAATGAGGCAGGAAGAGATGGTGTGTATGATATACAACGCCTTTTAACGGGGCACCTTGTGACCCTACTATTTGGGTCTCCTGATTACAAAACTCTTCACGTAGCCCTGCCCGGGCATCTGGAAGCCATTCATGAAGAGCTAAGATACATGATGTGGACTGCGGCTCCTGGTGTATGAAGGAGGATGATTTGAAAACTCTACAAGGGAGAGAAAGGTGAAAGGAAGAACGAGTTCTTACTCAAGCTGTATTAGGTGTGGTATGTTCGCTTTTGTTCACCAAAGCCTGGAGAATGTTTTTATGCACCCCAGCCATAAGACCAGGAACATTGTCCTTGGTCTCTCAGGAAACAGGTCATCTCAGCCTAGCTTCCTGACCAGGGAGACCCCATGTATCACTTCTTATTAAGTAACTATTGCTAGGAAGTTACCAGTAATGCGAAATTGATGTTTGTCACTCCTTAGATGTTCATATTCCATCAGAGCAGGAAAGAAAAGATCCTCAGTGCTTGATGGAAACACTTTCCACCTATCATAACTCAATATGCTGGTAAAAACATTTCTACCAAGTTGCAATACTCCCCAAGCTACCGAAACACCACCCCTGTGTCTCCATTAAGGTTCATTGCATGAAAGGACTGGGAAGCTGGTGGGAACTTGGCTTCCATGAGTAGCAGGGAAAGTGCTGGAGATGATCGTGAGTCTTCCAGCCTGGCACATCTGGTGTTGGGTGGAGGGAACTATAGGTCACTGTGAATCAAGTCTGTGAGTCTGGAGAGTGGGATGCAAAGGTATGAGCTGGATAAAGCTTTTCTCTCACTTTCTTTTTCTTTTTTTCTTTTTTTCTTTTTTTTTTTTTTTTAATGAATGAAGGGCAGGACTCCAACAACAAAGCGCCAGGACAAAATGAGTAATC
Source organism: Tringa tobata (assembly GCA_033628505.1). NCBI lineage: Eukaryota > Metazoa > Chordata > Aves > Charadriiformes > Scolopacidae > Tringa > Tringa tobata. The sequence goes on along the minus strand of JAHREE010000278.1, from coordinate 5,995,921 downwards.
ACGATGACACTGAAAGCTGCTAAACATCTCTAGCCACTGTCTGAAGGAACCCAAGGCATGCTGTGCGACGCTGATAAAAGAGGCGGCTCGTGATAAGACTAAGAGTGGTCCTTGGGGCCACTTGCAACAGAAAGTGCGTTCTTCCAAACAGAAAAGCTTGATACACTCTGCCTGACCTTCTCCTGCCGTCACTCACAGCCACTGTTGCAACGTAACACACTGCTGGTGACAGCTTGAAAAATTGGATGACGATTGAGGACCCAAGAATAGTCATCTGGAAGTAGGTATGTCACAGCACGTGGACCAGGGCTTTAGCACTGAAATGACTCCAGGTGCACCCTAATATGCTGTATATGACATGCACTGATTTACACTGTTAATTAACTATTGCTTGCTTGCCCTTGTGGCACAGAAATTTATGTGAAATCCTAGGGCCTGGTTTGGGGTTTTCTGAGTGAACACCTCCCGCCCCAGCTGCGTTGTCATTTCAGAGGTTCCCTGGAAAAGGATGGTTTCTTGATCAATGCAGAGCAAACAGCTGCTGCCAAACTGGTAGCAAACCCCATTGCTGTCTGCCTGCTTCCTGAACTGCAGCCTGTGCTCGTTGACTCAAGCTAAAATTTGCATTATTCATTATGTTCTTATTTATTTTTCATATTTGCAGGAATCTAGTAAGAGTTTTTCTTTCTCTGCCTGCCATCTCCCCAGAGTAACCTAGGCTAGGAAGGAAAATGAAACGAGTGTAAAAAACAGGACAGTGGGTAAAAGTGGTGCCTCAATGGAGACTGCCCAGTTACCAATGATGGCAAAATACATCAGAATTTGTCTCAGAAAAGTGTTTCCAGTGCAGTATGTTGCTTACGGGAGGAGAGTCTTTGCTGTAGTTCTAAAGTGCTGCAGTTTGCTTTGTTTCACTAAGCAGGAGAGGGGATATTATGGTATGTTTTTGTAAACATGGAATGGCTACTTAGGCTTGAGCAAAATTTAAGGCTTAAGTGCATAGCTGTCAAAATGCAAGTTCCTAAGTAAAAGTGCCATTGACTTTAATTACCCAGGTATTTGAAATCTGGTCTGTACTTGAAGGCCAGAGGATGACTAATATAGGCTGGTTTATTTAAATTTTCTCATTCCACAGTTTATGATAGTTTTATGTGATAACAACCAAGTAAAGCTCTAATGAATAGAATAAAATCATAACAATACACTTACAGGAAATGAAGGTCTTTTAACCAAACACTTTTTTTTTTATCACAGTGCATTACAAAGCTGCTTTTAAAATCCACAAAAATTTTTTACTGTCTAAAATAACCATCTAAAAACACAGTTGGTAGAGTAGCATTGACTGGGAACCAAAGGCAAAGTGGAATGTCTTTTATTCTAAAAATTTCCAGACACAAATAAGAATTATCAGGTTTTGTGGTTAGATTAATCCTCATGCAGCACTAACCATGCAGCATGAATTAAACCTGTTACATGACAGTGCACAGTACATAAAGAGCTTGCTTTATAAAAATTTGGTGACCCAATGCTATGTCTTAGACTCCCCGTGGTGGCCACTGCTTTAAAGAAGAAAGGAAATGTGGTCTTGCTCTACTTGTTCTGCATAGTCTCCTTTCAGAAAAGGCAAATAGACCTGACTGTGAAGAAACCCAGGTGAGAGCTGCCTGCCAAACAAGAAGAAAAAACCTTAGAAAAAGATGAGTCAAGAACTGGAGCAGCAAGCTCAGAATCTTGAAACCCTCCTTAGATCAACACTTTTTCTGTAAAAGCCCTCCTTGTCAGTGTCCCTGGCTCCGAATTATGTTTCATGGGGACCTACTCACCAGAGCATATCATCAGCACTCTTTTTGAAGTGGAACAGAATATTTCCACCACTCTGTTTATCGGTCAGAAAATGCTCCTTCATGATTAGGCTTGTTTTTTAATGCCTGTTTATGTGAAATAATCACTTCTAGAGAAGTCAATGAGGTATTCCAATAATGGTGAAATGTTCCCTTTTCCATTTCCTAAATGTAACCCTTCTGTTTATCATTTACAATTGACTTCCTTACTAATAGGTTTAATTTTGTAAACCTTTAAAAATGGTACTCTTTTAAAGTCAAAGTAAAAAGTTCTCATTTAGATAAATATTAAACATGTTACTCAGTCCAAAACAAAATCCCTAAAATACTTTGAATATATGGCAAACATATTTTGTTTCAAACTTTTATTCACAACAAAAATGAACTTGAAACATCAAAATCTCCTCACAGTACACAAGTTCTGAATTTCAATCAGTTCTGTTCATTCTAAATTCCTGGGCTGATGTCTCATTTGATGTCCTGTTATACCTACTGGAGTGCACGTAAGGAGGAACCAAACAGAGAACACCAGGAAGGCCACCATGCCCAGAGAGCTCCTGAATTGTCCATGACTGTAGTAGCTCAAGACCTAGTACGTATCTCAGGCAGTGAATCATGCTGAGATGTAGGACTTTTGGCTCATTTGGATTTTAGCATCCACAGTAGTGCCTGGACACAGTGCTAACACTGTCCTTGTTCTGGTGAGAGGCCCCTTTGTGAGGCACGGATGTTCCCAAAGCAGAGAGAACCAATCTGCATGACTGTGTGTGGCACTTGGGAGCCTGTCTTGAGTTCCAACTCCCAGGTGTTGTCCCAGGCAGCCACCCTTTGCCTGAGACCATATAGTGAGAAGAACCAACTTGGTGGACTCTTGTTGGCCATTAGAGCTGGCAGACCTTTTTTGGTTGGAAGGTGTGGAAGTTGCTCACTGCTCATGCTTCAAAAATGAAAAAGGCAGAATATTTACAGACATATAAAGGAGAAAACTGGAAGTAAGAATAATACCTGGGAAGATGGTTAATCCTTTCTTTGCCTGAGAGCCCTTGCTATCTAAAGGACCTGTAACTTGGTTTCCACAACATGTCTTTGTAGCTAGAAATACCTTGGTCTCAGTTACGCTGGCCTGGGAAGCACCTCGTAGACACCCTGTAGATTTTGAATCATGTAAGTCAGAAGCAGCTGGTTTTGTGCCACGTCTCATGTTGAGCTTGATTAAACTCTGAACATCAATGCATTCTCTGCTTTCAATTCCAGCGAATCTTTAAGCTTGGGCTTTGAAATGTCCTCCTGGAAGTAGACAAGAACAAACACCAGAAAACTTCTTGAGAAGCTTTTAATTGCTTTTCATTCCTGAATTTGCCTTCTCCTCCTTTCCCACTCAGAAACATTAATTGCTTGTTTTTCCTGTTTTAACTAAAAACAAACTATGAGAAAAGCAGGTATTATCCTACTCCGACAGCTGTATGCGATTTACAGCACATATCGAGTATGTGCTGTTTTCATTTTCATCACTTATCTCACTCAGAGCAAACTTAGCTGCCTGCGAGTGTGAGCTGAAGAGACTGCACAGCGCAAAAGAACTGGCAATCTTGCACATCTGAGTCAAGTCAGGCTGGGAACTTGCTCTATTATCGCTGCTCGTGTGTCTTATCTGAGAAAATGCTAGCTCCGTGGCTGGTGGACAATAGCAGAGCTCTGTGGATTGCTGGAGGCCAAGACCTTCTGCTTATGGAAACAGCCACTATTTGTCTTATTTTAATCTGATGGGATCCTCAGTGCCTGATAATTTCCAGTGGAAAACAAAGCCTGAATGTTTAGCATCGGCCTTCAATTTACAGTGAATTATTGCTGGGATTTGCCAGTCCCAGCTCCTCCACCTATGCAGATCTGGACCAGGGTTTTGTGACTGTTGAAGTGCACCGTGCCCCTGGATAGCACAATTAAATGACCCGAGGAATCTTTCCCCATTTCATTCCCAGCTCTACCTCTCCATGTTGTTTGCCTAACAGGGGCGACCCCTAGTCATTCCAGTTGCAGTTGGAAAGTATCAGTGTGTCAGTGTCTAATCAGGCAGCAGCTCTTGGTAATGCATTACCTATTTGGGACTTAGAAATTTGTCTTTTCCTTGCCCTAGTTCTCATAAGGCATTAGTACTGCAATGCTTTATTTTATGAGGCTAATAAATTAAAACTTTCTTTCCATGTCCTGTGGAAAGACAAAAAGTTGTTATTATTCTTGCAAAACCACATTAAACAGAAAGCAACAGCAACCGGAGTATTGCTGACATTGCTTAATGAAAACCAGAGCATTGCAGTGGAAAACATGCTGGGAAGGACAGCTTCAATTAGAGGAAAGGAGAGATTAAAGACCCCTCTTTTATACAACCTAGGGAAGGAATGTGAAGGAATGGGTTTGAAGAAGGGTCTAATTGAAGGATAAAATGGAACCGGTAAATGGCTTACGATAAGATCAGTAAGCAGGGACAGCAAAGCCAGTATTGATAGGAATATGTGTAGAAGTTCATAAAAACCCCAAAAGCCAATTCAGTCTGGAACAGGCAAATACAGAGGAAATATCTCAGGAATTGTGAGCATGTAGAAATCCTATTGGACAAGGACAAAATTTTTGAAAAGGAAGAATGTAAATAGTTTGAAAACCAATCAAGTATTTTCCACATAAAATGGGAGGACACTCAGGAAGATCAAGGTCTTTTCCTGAAGGAGGAATGAATGAAATGTGGTGACAATTGTGCTCTGAAGGTTCCCCCTGTAATCACAGAAAACTGGTTTTCTCAATGGGAAATCTGAAGAGCCTGGAAAGTTAAAATCAGTTAAACTTGAAACTACTATAACCATGTGTCATATTTCTTCTTAACACGTTGTATAAAAAAAGCTTTGCCTTAGACAAGTATGTTTTTAATTAATTTAAATTGTTAATTCAACCAGGCTAAGAACAAGGTCGAGGGAAGGAAAGCAGGATGAAGGAAATTATTTCAGCTTCAAAGAATGTTCAACTGACTTAACACCAGCAAAAGAAACAGGATACCAAAAAGAGGAGGATTTCTTCAAAGAAGTCCTTGCTCTTCCTAGGTTTTCTCTAACAGCTCAAAAAAATTGGCTTTTTTGTTTGCTGATTCTCTGATTTTGAGGCAGGGCCATCCATGATTGGTTTTGTTCACCTGTGGAAGCCCTGTCTGTCTTTGCTGGGTCCTTTAGTTGCTCCCGATGGTGCCAGGTGCTTGTTGCTTTGGAGAGTGGCACCACCTGAGCAACCTACCACATCTTCCAGCACAATCTTTTCTTCACCTCTCTCTGGTTAGCAGCACAAGTTAAGTGCTGTTATCTCCTGTAGCTAATATTACCATCTGATGCCACTGAGCATTTTATTTATCCCATGAAGTGTCTGAAGATACCGGCTCTCTTGAGAGGTCATACAGGTCCCAATTCTACCTGTTCTTACCACCCACCTGCCCTGTCTTCTTACCATGCACTTGTTCCTTTCCACTCATTCCACACATTTTCTCTTGTCACTTGTTCCTTTCCACTCACTCCACAAATTTTCTCTCTCCCCTATTACAAGCCCTGAGACTAGTACAGTATGTGTATGTATATGCGGGGATGTACGTATTTCATCTATTCAGGCTCTGCCACCTCCCGGCTCCTTTTTGCTGGCAGGTGTTTTGGGGATGGTTTCCTGGCCACATGCAGACACCTGTGGTGTCTGTAAGGAGGAGAACCTGCCCCTGGAAAAGAAGGGTATTGCAGTTCAGGCCCCAGAGACACGAGGAGAGTATGTGAGAAGCTTAGCTGGTGCCTGCTTGAACCACATCTAGCTCTTTCCAGCACCCAGGGTCCACTTATTTCATTAGTACTTTAAACCTCTTTGGAGTATTTATAATTTTTTATTGGGTGTTTCTAAGAGACGCACAAAATATAATTGGTCTCACAGTAAATCTTCTATGATGTGTTTATAAATGCAGGATTTAGCTTCTCTGGAAAGTTCAGAATTTCCCATTGAATGATGCAAGTTTACACAGAGGTAGAAATGTGAACCAGGATAACCGGCTTATTATGGGAGAGTTTCTATCTTTAGCTGAAGTAGATGAGCATTGATTGATATGCTTACAAAAGGATGACACTGTTTCGTTATTGACTTATTGGTGCTGTGTTTACTCTTTGGTTTAAACTCTGCCCTGGTGAGGCACTGGGGAACGTTCCTGTTGCAGCCACAGAGCTATGTACAACTACCCAAATTAATTAGTCCCGTTAATCAATAAGGTGAATTTTCCCAGGCAGAACAGCACAGTGATGGGATTTTTAACTTAACTGCTTAGCTTCCTCCCCTTCATGTAGACATGTTTGTTTTGACCTACATGATATGCCATTTTCTTCCCCAGCATGACAAACCAGCGTCAGAGGCTCACAAGTGGAACTCATGATCCTGGCCATGAAGTAGAGCAGAACCCAGAGCAGCTCATTATCAACAGCTGCCTCTTGTTAGGTCTGGTACCCTAAAAGGTCAGGCCATCCCTTATACATGCTGGAGGCAGGTGATTTTTACCTCCTTTCTTATTCAGCACACACAGCTTGGTTAATCTTCTGAAAGGAGAAGTATTGCAGTGGATAAAGATGATTGAAAATTAAAACTGCTGCAGTCGCTCTCTGTTCGTGTAAGTGGGTCCATCTACCAGCAGGAAAGAGAGATGGGCAAAGTCTGGACACTTTCTCACTGCTATGACAGAGCAAGGACAGGGAGGTAAGTGGTGTGTAACTGTTGGTATAGAGACTAGCAGTAAGATTGGTTATGAGCCTTCCCAGAAACATACCTTTTGTGCTTTTTTTTGTGCTTTACAAACTAGAAAATCTTCAAAAGTTATTTGGCAAGGAACAGGAAAATGTCTCCAATCTTAAACTGTTGTGGTCTGGAGAAAGCCATTTCCCAGGCGACTCTGATCAGATGGATGTTGTTCCATCACCCAGGTGATTGTATCCCATCACCTCTGTCCTGCCACACCAGATCCTAGAGAAACATGGGTCCTGAATGGAAGATCCTGTGTGGGCAAGTGTTGCTGCTCACGTAACCTGCTTTGCTTTGGATTGCGTCTATGGTCACAAAATATTTGCCTTTATGGTGGGCTGTTATGATGCCAGCTGCCTAGCATATCTAAACAACTGGGGAATTAGAAGGCTATTGCCTTGTGCCCATGCTCCTCTGCGTCCTTTGTCTTCCTTGATAGCCTTCAATTGCACCCCTTGTGTTTTTTAAATATTTTATATTAAATTTGTCCTCTGGTTAAATAAATCTGAAAAATTAAATTAGACTGTAAGAGAGTTAGTTTATGCTTCTGCATTCCTTAGTCACTATAGAGATGCAAGTTCTGCAGAAGAGAGGCAGATACTACTATTTTATATAAGACATTATGTGTATATCTGTGCTTGCTTACTCACTTAAAATGATTGGTCTGTCTACTGTGAGGAGGGGCTTCATTTTGATATACGTTTTATATACATGCCCTTTAGAAACCTCAGTTTGAACACTTGACTTTGAAACTGCAGTGAACCAGATTCTGCCTCTGTTATATGAAACAATCCTTCAACTTTGACTTTGTTTAGAAAAGGCACTGGTGGAAGCACCTTTGGAGATAAAAAGGGTTTAAGGAAGGCACTTATCAAAATGAGTGAGACTGAACTGGTTAGAGGTAGCTGTATTTGCTCCCATGGAAAGTATAGCACTTGAGGCAATTAGAATCAAGGTGGCTTTGCTATTTCCTATTTTTAAGTGTTTTGAATTATATTTGAATATAACTGAGATTTTAAAAACAATGTGCTGTTAGAAAATGTAGTCTGAAATTTTAGTGGAGAATATGTCTGCTTGAGATGGGAACTAAGTGGAAACCAATGAAAACTTCAACAGATGTGTAATAAGGTCCTACGGAAAAAAAGGAGAATGATTGGTGATGTGCGTTTTGAGATGAGTAGATGGAATATGTTAAATGGGAGAGTGGTATGTCTGGGTGGTTTATTTCCTAGTGGGGGCAGAATAGTAAAGACCATAAAATCTGAGACTAGAGTGACTCTGGACCTCCCACAGAGAACCAAAGTCCTGCTTTTGAGGAATGAGCAGAAATAAAATCCTGTGAAACACTATGGCAACCATCACCAGGGATACCATCACAGATCTGAAACATGTTTATCCAGAAGAATTACAAGTCACGGAGTGGGATGATAAACTTGGAAATGGTATTTTAAAAGTAAAAACACTGTCACCTGGTAATTGCAGTGGTATAGAAATGTGACACTTGGACTTCTTAATAAAACAAAACTGCTTTTAAGAGATACTGCGGTATCTCCTAGAAATAGCTACAGGGAGTTGTATTTGCAAAATATCTGTACACAAGAGAACTGGGAAATCGTGCATGAAGGGAAACCAGACCAACGAAGTCGCTGCAGTAGAACTAGGAAAAGATCTTTAAACAAAACAAAAGTTAAATAAATGAAATGAATAGTCATAAAAGTATTTTTTTGGTCCTATGTAAGTCAAATACATACTGACATCCACAATTAATCATGTTTGTAGGTGAAGCAAATTCCATCAGGTTTAGTGTGGTGCCCACAGATAGGGTTCAGCTGAGCTCTACTCACATTTGGCCAAGGTGGAAACACCAAACGATTCTTGGCTCTGTTCTCTTTTAAAGGGGGAAGTGGGAATTGTCACATTCTGTTCCTGGATGTACCACTGACCTGATCTATCACACCAGGAAATTCATCTGCTTCTTTCAAGTTTCTGTCTTTCAAAGAAGGACAAAAGCTTGCTAGAGTATCACGAAGATGAGCTATTTACCATTTATGCAGAGCTTTAAAGATGTGAAGGGTTGGTTTACAAAATGTCATGTGTATGATGTAATTTGTTGATGTTCTTCACAACTGACATTTTTTTATCATGAGTCTCGAATGCTTTTCTCTTCCACCTATACTGCCCACAAGTCATCTTGTTTCTCCACAAGTTCTCCAGTTTCTTGTAGTTCTTGTTGACACTGCTCCCATCTTCTGCAGCGATACAGAAAAAGACAGTGTTATCCTTTACTCACTCTGAATTCATGAGTGATCCTGTAAGAACAATAGCTAATTTTAGCAGTCTGTGTAAACAAACATTTCCAAATCTCACTGCCAGGCCTGGTTCAAATGTGAAGCTGAACTGTCTTTGCTGGCAGTTAGATGATTCCAGTCTCCTGCCCCACCTCTCTGGGTGTATAAATGTCCACCAACCTTAGCAGATCCTTCAGTTAATTAAAAAACTTAAAAAAATCCCTGTATCCATCAAGTCCCTCAGCCCCTGCCAGGGTCCCCAGCTGGTGCTACTTGGCTCCCCCATGAAGGAGGCTGGTGGCCAGGAATAAGACTGGGTCACCCTGAGGGTGCACCCATGTGTCTGCTTGTACCCTCTGCCACCTGACAGAGAAAAATGAGCAAGATTGCAGTCTAAATTATTGATGATCAGGCAAGGACAAAGCATCCTAAATCAGAAAAATATTTCTAACCTTTGAGATTTGAGAGAAACTATTGTACTACTGTTGTAGTAGCAACCTCATCCTGATCTTGAATAACAAAAAGCTGTTTCTGAGTAAGAGGAAAGACAAAGGAAAAAGGCAAAATATAATTATCACAGATACATTCCTTCTCAGTCTCAAAAACCCTGTCATACCTGTATTTTCTTACGTGTTTTTTTGGCTCCAACATTGTCAGTGCAATGTTTGCCTCCCAATATGACATCAAACCATTACTTAGTACTTGCGTATTGGCTTATGACTTAAGGAAGGAGCATTTTGTTCTGCTGCCTCCTTTAACGTACTCTTCACTATTATTGGCAGAAATATGTTACTGTCACTTGCACATGGACACAAATTCAATCATCCTTTCAGTGGATGCCTTACCCAGATTAAATTAACCACGATGCATTGCATAAAGGCATTTCAAGTTAAAATGGTTCAAATCAGTCCAATAACCAAGAAGCCCGATGATTCATTTCAGCTGATATCTTTAGTTGTATTATTATTATTTCATCCTTATCTTTTTTTGAAGGCGAATGATTTTATTTTTTTTGCAGCCTGGATTTTCTTACTGCTGAAGACACAGGCCTATATGATTGAATTGGCTTGGAGTGGGGAGCTGTATGATTTTTTCCCCTCTAAATTTTTTGACCTGGGTTTCAAAGGTGGCAGAACAGTTGCTTGGTCCGGTGCGGGCAGCAGCTCCAGCCTCCGTGTGGGTGATGGACAAAAGCATCCCTGCGTGGCACCCACCCCCTGCTTCCCAACGGGACGCTTGGTTCCTTTCCATTTGTGGCAGTGCTCTGCCCATGCTCCCTCACACCAAAAGACAACATCCTTGGGGAGCAGTTTGCTCCGAGTGATGAACAATTCGGGTGGTTTCTTTTTCTCTAGTTTATGAAGATTAGGAAAGATAGCAAGGCCTCTCCTAATGATTCAGTGGGATGGTTAAAAAAGTCAGGGCGTATTTCCAGAGCGATGTGGTCATAGTTTTCCCTTTATAAGTGTGTATATCAAGTACAACTCAACTATACTGCTGTGTGAATCAGAACAAGTGCCTATACAGAAAGCCTTCTGATATGGGAGTTTGAAGCATGCCTCAGTGAAGAGACTCTACCTGAAGTGCTTTTTGAAACTCCATCTCCTCCTCTATTTCAAATAGAAGAAATAACTATCTGCTTTAGGAACACAGCACAGATACTCTTTGCATCATCTAATCATGAAGACAGGGGTAAGACAGAATCTTATTTCACTCTGTACCAGTTCCTGTGAGAAAACCGCAGAGCTGCAGCTTTCTCCTTGGTTGTGAAAGTGTAATTTAGATACTTGGATCTATCTCTTCTTGGTAACTCAGTAATCCATTTTTATAGCAAACTAAATAGGAAGGGGATAGATGAATTTTCCATGATATTATGTATCAAAACAGTCTAGGGGTAACTCACAAAGAGTTTCATATAGCAGCTCCCCCATGCCCCTGAGGCTGCACCTCTGAAATCAGAACCACTCAGTTCAGAAAAGACAGCAGCAATGAAGGATGGAGGGTGGTTTTCACGTGGTGAAAATCAGTAAGTTTTCATGGCTCCCAAGGGAGATACCCGGCCTATTTCAGCAGAGAACTTGGCTCCTTAGATGGCTTTTTGTCAAAGATGACTCTGCTCTTGGACATACACACCGGAGTTAGCAAGCTGCCGGGAGCAAAAGAGGCAAGGCTAAAAACTCTGGACTCAACACATCAGTAGGAAAAAAGCCTCTCGGTTTTCTAATGCCTTCCTCCTTGCTCTAAGAAATTGATAACACTGACATAATGCCTCAGTGGAAACTTCCCACAGCAAATTTCAAATAGGAGAGGTTGGAATTTGAGACTTCTGAGTTTAGGGGTTTATAATGGAATATAAGGAGCATAAACTGGCCTACATTTTTAAATAGGCTTCAAACAGTACAATCTGCATACAATCTTTTAGCTACCTATTATAATATCTTATTAGATTGTATCTTATTAGATAATAATCTTATTAGATTTTTTGATTTATTTCCTTTATGATAAGTCTGTCAGCTAAGACACAATGGGACTGCAAAAGAACTCTTTAATTTAATGGCTTTCATTAGATTAAGAGGTTCTAACTTGAATGAATAAGGAATGATGAGCAATTTAACTCACGAAGGGCAGCAATAATTACAGACTAAATTTGAACTTATGGAAGGGGTCAGGAAGAGTAAGAAATATTGTATGAACTTTAAACATCTGTTAAAATCCACATGGGATCTGTGGATAGAAAAGAGATATAGAATCTGAATATCCTGATTATTTTTTTTTTTTTACTATAAATGCTTATTAACAAATCATAACTTTCTGATATTTAGATAAATAGCTATATTAAAATGTAGCGTTTGAGTAAAGCAGCTTCTGGCTGATAACTTAGACTTTCCCCCTCTGTTATTCCAAAGGGCATACCAGCCTTTAAAAAAAAAAAAAAAAAAAAGGAAATGGTGACTACATATTATGCCAGAATCTGTAATATGTGGGCTTATATTTTATGTACACAGTAAAACAAAAACTTTTGCTCCTTTATGTGTTGCTATAGAGATACACACAAAAGATGTTTGTAGGAGAAATTTTAGGCAGTTTAAAATTCAAGTGATTTATGTGAAAGGAGTCATAATTAAAGAATAGACATAATTTTCAATTTAACTGTTAGCTTCTGTTTGCTGTGGTACAGAGACTGGAAATTTACTGTTGCAGAGACAAAATGCATACTGATGAGAGACTCAGGCAGTGAAGAGTTACCGGGGTGTGGACCCTTTTATCAAAAGAAAGGCAGCATCAGAATATTTTAAAGTATTTTTTTTAAGGTTTAGCACGTGCTTGTTCTGAATTCCCTTTGAAGAGAGCCCTCGGTCAAGCAGACCCATGACCAAACACCTTAGAAGTTACTTTTATTCAAGCTCCTTGTGTACAAGTTGTTCTTGTACAAGTTTTTACATTACAGCCTGGTACTAAAAAGGAGGAGAAAAAAATTACTGACCTCCAAACTCTGCTGTTTCATGATGAGCCATGCTCCTGGAGCTGATATTTCCTCCAGAAACCTGGCTCTTTTTTGTCTTTTCAGATTCAGGTTGTCTGGAAATTGTCCTGGAAAGCACAGGCAAAACTGTCAGACTGCTTGTAACTTCAGGAAACTCATCACGGACCGCCAAGGTCCAACATCTCTACCCTACATTTTCAAGTATAGTAACGTGCATCTAGTTATGAGTAATATATGTGTACTTTCAATTAACAGACACCTCATTACCAGCTCTCCTAGCCAGTTTTCCAATGCAAAGGGACAAAAATTGTTCCGATTGACTTCAGTGAATGCCCCAAAGCACATTGAATTGTAGCATGCAAAAGGCAGGATTTCTTTCCCATCTGTTCGTGTGTACCAAATACTGCATGAATGTAGATGATGATAATTCATGCCAGTTGGGGGTTATTTGGATGTAGTGTTCTCTTTTGAGCTCATCTTTCATCAGACCATGTTCATCAGTGCTTGGGTCTGTTTCATCCACTGGCAGTTAGGATTTTTTGAGTCATGGAGGGGGTTGCTCTGTTTGGCTTTTTATGAAATTCCTGTTATGGAAGGATAGCAGGTAGGATTTGGGAGGAAGAAAAGCAGTGCTTCACAGATGTAGGAGAATACAGTTCCAGTCTAAAAGAGATAAGTGTCAAAAGACATCTGCTGCCAAGGAAATACACTATATTAGAGAAATAAGAGCACAGTTTTCTCCTACAGTAGCTTCTCTATTTTGATTCATATCTGTCTTAGAGTCCAGAGGGAACAGCAACAGGAGGAGAAGCTGCTGTTGCAAAACAATTGGGCACACATGGTATTAAGAACAATCTTTTTTAAAAAGTGACAGTATGATGATGCTTGATGCTCTCGTTAGCATTGCAGGACACTCTGGAGCACAAGGATGCCCGTGCCCTGAGGCTCATGCCTGAGGCAATCATCCATCACTTCTCCCATCATTTTCCCAAGTAGACCTTAAACCTGGGAGCCAGAATATTCTTAGTGTGTGAAACTGCGTGTTGAGTGAGAAGCGAGGAAAAGTGGACGATGATTTAACTGTTTAGAAAAAAATCCTTGTCACTTACAAGTTCCTGTGTTATGCACTTGTGTTAGTTGTCTAACCCATGGTATCACCCATCAGGAGATTAGGCACAAGCTCTCCAGCCTTCGCCGCTTGTAAATGGATTTGAACCATATGGCTTGTAAACCCCACAGCAGTCCTCCTGGGAGTTTAGTTGGGTCCCATGTGCTTCTTCTAAAAACAAGTATTACTAATGCTTTTACATCAAACTCATAAAATTTGGAAGTGGTTTTAGGTCTGGATGTGACCTTTCCCAAAGCCTGGGAATGCTGAGATGATTATTATGAGACTGTGAAGACAAAGAGTAAGGGCAACGCTTGGTAAATGTCCACAAAGAAAAGCACTAAGAAGAACAAAAAGCTTTCGTTTCGTATAGCTGATATGGCCCAAAGCCTTGACTCTTCTTATTTATTCTGTGAAGCATCTCTCTGTTGAGCAGAGAAGCCACACAGTCGTACAGGTTTGCTTAATTTGTTTGAAGGACTTGAAAAGGTTACGTAGAGTCCCTTCCTGGCCGTGTGTGGTTGGGTGTGGGGAGGAAACAAAAGCAAATTATTCCACTGTGGTTAGACAGCATTATAAAATTAACACTCAGCCAAATGCAAATTTTCTTCAACAAAAGATCTTATCAGCTTTTGGGAGAGAATAGCTGCCTTTTCTTTGCTCCCTGCCCAGTAGAAAGGGTCTGATAGGAATGGACATTGAAAATGAATGGCAGCTCTTTAAACCACCCGTCCATCACTGCAACAGCTGAGGATGGTTCACTTCTGCATATTTGCTAGTGTTTGTTCCAGCCTCAAAACGTGGGTTTTTTGGAAACCTGATCCTTATGAGCTCCAAATGCCCATGTGGGCGAGCAATTGCCCTTTATAAAAGGAACACAGCATTTCTTACTCCCCTTTATGAATATTAACCATTTCCTTCTTAGAAAATTGCAATGATTTAGCTGACTTATCTGCTTTGCAGATGTGAAAAATTAGGTTAAAATGAAAAGCACAACACCCAAGAGAGAAATAATTTAAGGACAGAGTTCTGGAAAAAAAAATGTTTGCCTTTTTAATATTTAACTTGATAAAACAATTAATGGGTTGTTTTTTAGGGCTGGGTTGGGTTTTTTGGTGTATTATCTTATCCTTGCTAGGTCAGTTTTATTGATGATCTTATAGTCACCATAAAATTCTTCAAAGGGCCCAATATACATAATAAGTAACACTGTAAATAACATGATAGAATCTTATTATCTAAGGCATAAATGGAAAACTATTATGGGTGACAAAATATTTTTAGGAGGCAAATGAGCTAAGCAAGTACGTAAAGAAACAGGCAGTTTGCAGTGCATGGCCCATTAGCCTAATTCCTATCCGTAAAAAAAAGAAAAAGTTAACTGAGTAAGTTTGGAGAGAAAGTTTCTTTCCTTTGGAAACTTTCCTTTCTTTTTTTTATTAAGGAAATGATCTTCGTTAATGGGTCATTTATTTCATAGCTGTCTGCAATAGGGTTTTGCCCCTTTCTTTTGAAATCTCTAGATACAGTCATTGTGAGAGAAAGTGAGCTGAAAGAAACATGCAGCAACTCTCTTGTTAGATCACCTACTCCTCACTCTGGACCTGATTTTTGCCCACTGAATGATTTGGGTTATGATGGGGTATGTTGCTTGGAAGTAAAAGTCGATAATAGTGACCTTTCAGGACAAACTTGGAGTTTATTTGTATCACGGAATTAACTCCTGCCACCTCTGGACAGCTGTTTGTTCTCTTTGTAAAGATCTTTTCCTGTCAAATAAAGGTCAGCTAGTCTTACTGTCTGCAAGTCTCCCCCCTCTAAGGGAGCGCTGCAGTTATTAAAAGACTGCCTGAAAAGGGAAAACTATATGGCTATAACCTAATTGTTGTGCGTAGGAGAGTAATTGAGGTTGCAGCCTTTACTCCTCTGACCTGAGCTCCATAGTTCCCTGAGGTAAATAAATATTGGCATATCCATTTCTAGGTGAGAAATAGAGGAAGAGGGAGGTTGCATTGTTTGCCCCGTGTAATACAATGAGTTCTTGATAAGGTTGAGATTGGAAATCGCAGACTCTCATGTTCAGTCTATAGACGTTGCTGCTTTTCTGAGCATCCTTTCCTGAAGGATGAGTCCTGTGAATGTGCCCTATAATATTGGATATTAAATGGTTTCAAAATTCACGGCAGTTGATGGAGTGGTATTGCAGTCTCTCAGAGAGGGAGAAGCTAAGTACTCCTCCAATCAATGAGAGCTAGAGTGGTACAAAATACTGTCAAAAAATTACAGGACTAATAGAATCATAGAGTTATTTTGATTGGAAGAAACCTTCAAGATTGTCAGGTCCAACCATTAACCTAGCACTGCCAAGTCACCAGTAAACCATGTCCCTCAGCACTACATCTGCACATCTTTTCTATACCTCCAGTGATGGTTACTCAACCACTTCCCTGGGCAGCCTGTCCCAACGCTTGACAGCCCTTTTGGGGAAGTAAATTTTCCTAGTATCCAATCTAAACCTTCCCTGGTGCAACTTGAGGCCATTTTCTCTTGTCCTAGCACCTGTTACTTGGAAGAAGAGACCAACCCCCACCTCACTACATCCTCTTTCCAGGTAGCTGTAGGCAGATATAAGGTCTCCCCTCAGCCTCCTGTTCTCCAGCCTGAACAACCTCAGTTCCCTCAGCTGCTCCTTTTAAGACTTTTTTCTCCAGATCCCTCACCAGCCTTGTTGCCCTTCTCTGGACACACTCCATGTCTTTCATGTAGCGAGGGGCCCAAAACTGGACACAGCACTTGAGGTGGGGCCTCACCAGTGCTGAGTACACGGGGAAGATCACTTGCCTAGTCCTACTGGCCACACCATTTCTGATACAAGCCAGGATGCTGTTGGTCTTCTTGGCCACTCTCTGGGCCCGGATCTCGAGCCAGTTTTTAAGCCAGCGGAGAGTACTCCCCTCCAAGCTATGGGCAGCCAGTTTCTCCAGAAGAATGCGGTGGGAAATGATGCCAAAGGCTTTACTGAAGTCCAGGTAGACAATATCCACAGCCTTTCACTTGTCCACTGAGCAAGGCACCTTGTCATAGAAAGAGATCAGATTTGTCAAGCAGTACCTGCCTTTCATAAACCCAAGCTGACTGGGCCTTATTGCCTGGTTGCAAAGAACCATGGGGCAAACAATAAACCCAAACCAATAAAAAGGGTGCAGAATGTCGCTTGACATTATGCCAGGGACCTTGCATCCTGTTTTTTTTTCACTAAGAAATGATTGCATGAATTCAGGTATAACAGAGTTTCAAGATAAATAATGTTTTGCCTGAGCTATACGGCTCATTTTTGTATTATGGGGATTTTGAGTAAAATACTTTTGGATAAATCAAGTTTCATTGTACATAAAGCACAGTGAATGGAGTGCTTTGTTTTCAGCTCGGGGTCTGGAGGTTGGGATTGACTGCCCGAGAGTGAGAGCAAGAGATTGAGTATTTAAGGAAGCGCATTCTCTAGGCACGTTTCTTTTACAAGTGTCATGACAACTAAACGGACCTACTAAACAGCACATGTTTATTCGCTGCTGTCACCACCCCAAACGCTGGGCAGGGTCTGTATTCGGCACTACTGCCTGCTTTGTGCTAAACTGATAGTCTTTCCTCATCCTCTGCCACTGCATTTGCCATTAATAAATAGGTATGAATGTGTAACATTGCCATAAAATAAAGCTTTTCGTTTTCATGCATCACCTTCTCTAAGCCACGGTAAAAATAGAGTTTTATATAAATATTGAACACTACGCTGAAGCATGTTATTGCAAAAGTGTGTTTAATTCAATGCTGGTTCAAACCAGTTTGCAGCACAGTGATGCAGTATGCCCAGAAACATCCCCATATATGTCTACAGTAGAATTAGCAACCTATGCTTGAGCATTTAAAAATATCATAGTTGCAAAGGTTAGGGGGAAGAATTCTGCTTACCTTTGGGGTTCTTTTTGTCCTCAAGGCAAGCTTCAGAGGGGCAACTGTGTCATTCTGGTGTCTTAGCCAGAAAGTCTGATCTCTGCCTGAAATACTCATCTTGCAGAATTAAGAGTCAAAACTTCAATGACCTTGCCTCACAATACTTCTGTTCATCTGAAAATATAACTAGAAATATCCAGAATTAACAGAGAGAAATAAACCAAATAAATGACATCATCCTTGCTTTGCCTAATATTTTCTGCTAGTGTATAATAATTAACAATTACTAGGGAGCAAAAGAAAACTAGTCCATTCCTTGGAAAGTAAAGGGCTGTTCTGACAAACTTCCCGAGTAACCTCAGCTGCCCCACTGCATTCCAGGCACGACAAGCTGTTTCGGAGATAGCAAGGGATCGGGTTGTGGTGGAGCAATGTGCTACAAGATCTGCATTTTGAACTGCATCCAGAAGTGAATAGGTCATCAAGGCAGCTGCCGAGGAGCTGGTGAAAATGTTCCTACTAGATAAACTGCTCTAGCTGAGGAGTGGCCAGATTTAGCTGAAGTTGTAGTTGTCTAAATCGCGTAGGGATTTTGATATGTTTTACCCAATTTCTACAACTTTCACCAAGTTAAGAGTTGGAAATTTATTAAGTTATCTGGTAAACTATTTTGAGGATGAAAAATGCTTCATAAAGGACAGTCAAAATTATATGATTAGTGACTAAATCAAGGATAAGATTTTGTTTGTGCTCCTGAACTGTGTTTTCAGAGACCAGAGATAATCGTATTTGTAGTTCTTCTCCAGTGCTTACAGTGTTCCACACATAGAATGGTTGCAGGTGCAGAACCTTGCACTTGGCCTTGTTGAACTTCATGAGGTTCACACAAGCCCACCTCTCGTGCCATCCAGGTCCTTCTGGATGTCATCCCTTCCCTCCAGCATGTTGACTACATCGCAAAGCCATGTCTTACAGCTGCACAAAAACCACAACTCTGCACACCAAAAGTTTTATGAGGGTGTTATAAGAAACTTTATTCCAGTTTCTGTTATTACTAATCCTACTATAAGACTGCAAACCTGTCTGGAGCTTCTTTACAGCTACACTGAAGTGATTGACAGTAGGATTTGATCTCTATCAGGTAGCCTCTTGGTTAATGTTGAAGCACTTGTGATGTCTAGTTTGCAGTGTTGGGTGAAATCTGTACCTTCTGTTTCAGCATCTCTGCTGTTCTGAAACATGACTTGAATGTTTTTCCTCACATGTGTGTGAAGTGAAATACAAAAGGTAATGTTTCACTCTGGCTTATTCCAAATTTAATTCTAGTATTGACCTCTTTACTTTATCTTTGTGGTGATTTGGCAGAAGATGTCTATTAGTGTCCACCTCTTGAATTATGTTTGATCCTGATAGTTTTCCCTGTGCATCCTGGGGCAACCTGCAAACTCCAGGCTGTTGCCTTCTCTGCTGTTTCTGCATTCTTGGTGAGACATAATGCACTGTTAGCACCAGCTGAAGTGTTTGTGGTTGGTTAAAAGGATATAGGCAAAGAGTACGTTCACTTTGATAATGATCCCTCTTTACAGTGGGGAATGCCACCAATGGCATCCTTCACAGCAAGCCTCCTGCACATCCAGACCCTAATGTTGTGCTCAGAGTAGTAGAGACCTCCTGTGACAAAGTGGACTGAGAGTGCCTCCCCCCAGCCATATAAGAATATGGGGAAGGGAATCATAGGGAAAAAGAAAAGGGAAAAAATTGGTTACGGTTCAGAAAGGTCTTCAATTGATTCATTAAAGGAACCTTCTTAGGTTCGGACCACATGAGTGAACTGAAGCAGGAGAGCACACATGGCTGTTTATCTTTTTTCTAGAGCTGCCAATGTGTTTTCCTACGTAAAGCAAAGTATTTCTGTACCGGCAATAATAAAAGACTTGTGCACCACGTGTTCCTGGAAAGATGAGCTTGGAGAAAAAGTGTATTGAAGCTGCTTAGATGTGGAGAGAGACATCACTGGCCTGGTGTGTCCTGGGAGAAAAGATCCAGGTCCCCAGAGGGTTGCTGGCCCCACAGCCTGTGCCACAGAAGTGTCCCAGGGACACCAAGGAGATGTGGCTACAGACTGAGGAAAGCATGAAGCTCTCAGGTCATGGTAGAGCACTCAAATAAGTCGTGCAGTGAGGGTGAGTGACCTTTAACAAGGCAGTGGAGTAATCTTCTATTATTTGATTTAAAATTAGTAAGCGAAGAGGGACATTTTTCAGAACAGATAATCGAAATGTTCTGTTACTGTATATGTATATATATATATGTCTTGAAAATGGTAGTCCTATTTTTCTTCTTTAAAAAAATTTGTTTGATTTTTGAATTGCACAGACATTCAAGGAAGTTAACATCTCCAGAAACGTGGTATTCCATGTCTTATATTTAGCAATATCTCATAAATGTTGTTTCAAGTCTGGTGAGTGCATTTAAATGAGGAATCTTATAATTTTCTCCTACCCTACCTGAGTTTTCAATCAAGATGAAATGATATTTTTAACATTTCTCTGTTGATCTGGTACACAGAACACAACCCAATCTGATTTAAAACGATTAATCTAACTCATACCAAAAAAATACAGAACAGAGACGTAGGTAAACAGGATATGGCTTCTAGGAAAGTGCATTTCTGACGTGAGAGCAACTCTAGTGGAGCCCACGTACAGTGATTGTGAACCCTGCTCTTGGAAACCTTTTCTTCAGTTCTTTAAATGTACACTCTAAATTTTATTTCTTTAAAATGTTTTAAAAGTACAGCTTTGTGATTTATTTATTTGTCATCTCGTTTGTTTTAAATTTTTGTCTCCATCCTACAGCTAAAAGCTTATGTTCTAATAACCTAGGAACAAATTTGAAGGTGTAAGATGTGTAGTGTTTGCTGTAGTGTAGTTGTAGTTGTTGTAGATGTGTAGTGAAGTGTTTTTCAACCTAGTTCTTTGACAGTCTGGCGTGCTGTAAATCTTATAGCATGATAGCTATAAATTTAACAGGCAGTTTGACAGCCATGTTTGATTTTGATTCTCTGAATGATTCTGAGGGAATAACAAGAATCCATTTAGACAAGAGAAGAAACTCTGGCCTTTTATTTACCTCACTTTTGAGAAAGTAGATTGTGTTTGCTAATGAATAACTTCAGCAAAATGAGCAGACTGCACAAACCTTTCAATTCTCTGACAGAATTTTAGACGTCATTAGCAGAACCCTTTCCCGTTTTGTTAGCCACAGGTAAAATCCCAGGCTAAAGGGCTTGGGGATTTCATTGTTCCCTGATGCAAAAGGTAGTTCAATTCTAGCTGCTTTTTATTCTCTTCAGTTTTAGGTGTTCTCAGTAACATTGGGTGAGGTTGGCGACGTGCTTTAACCAGGTAGAGCTCAGTCAGGCGATTGCTTGTATATTCCACCCAGACGACTCATGAACTGCATACAAAATCTCTTCCCTTAGGACGCTTCGGAGGCAGTTAGCCCAGGTGGTGAAATATTCTCTGAAGTCCTTAAAGTGCAATGACTCCAGTAAATTAAATAAAAAGTGAGCATCAGCAGCTTTGCCATCTGTAAGAGTACAAGTACACTGTGTAACACCCAACATCAACGGGCAGCCTTAGTCTGGCTCCAGCTGAGTTCAAAGCAAGTTGAATGGAAGCAAGATCAGCTAGGGAGTTTATTTTTTGTAAAATATAAACATGTTAACAGGAGAAAATACTGTTTTCTTATGTTACAACCTTAATAACCAACATGAGATTTATCTTACAGGTCTGCAGGTAGTGCAGGCTTTAATTACATGTACAGGATTAAAAAGAGCAGATACTCAACTGTACAGATACACCATGTATTGTACGCTTTACTAGAAATTCAGTATTTTTATGTATCCCCAATTGTGTGCCTAATAATTTTACTACCTCTTGCTCCATTTAAAAAGCTAGCACAAAATATTTAAGTAGTTTTATTACGATTGTATCGTTTTGACAAGGTAGAGAGAGACTATATATTTACAAACCGATATACATATTCAAAGCCTCTGAGAAACCAACCCTTTACCTATCTCTTCCTTTTCTGTTTCTTCTTCCCCCTACCCTACACTCGTATTCGAACAGTGTATGGTGACCTGTGTATGGAGCCATGGATAAGTTATGGAGCTTGTGTTAGCTTTTCTTCAACAAAAGCCACCGAAGCTAGAAAATTGTCTCCAGGAAAAGCACTTGAACCTGTAACGTGGCTGCCCTGATGTTGCTTTTGCTGGTAGAAGGAGAGTTGAGAGAGGACTAGGGAACGGTTTAGAATGTGAACACAATCTGCCTTGGGACACTTGCAAATACACAAAGCTGATGTTTAAGCTCAGCCTCTTTAAGGAATGTAAATCTACCAATGATGTTCTGGGGAGTGGGGAGAGAGGGGTTGCAAATATTCGTAAGTTATCTCCTGTGGCAAGCAAGGTGTTTTGGTGAACTGCAAGGTATCTTCACGCAGGGTTTGCTCCTGCCACTTCGGAACCTCTAGGAGAAGGGTCAGGATTATCTACAGGATGGAGCACCAACTTCAGCTGGGCGTGAGCTGAGAGTTAGGAAGCTGGATGACAGTCCAGCTCCTCCTGCAGACCTACCGCGCTGTCACAGAAAAGTCACTTTAACGCTTACTCTTTAACATTCTTACATATAGCAAGGCTGCCACCCCCAACAGCCTTCATCAGAAGCTCTAGGCTGTTCAATTGATCACCGTGAATGGCACGCACAATTTATTTTACACCGTGCAATAGTTGCAGTCCTGACAATCAAGTGAAGCAGAATTATTAAAGAATTATAGGAACTCTGAGACCATGAATAAAAGGAGTTATGCGCGGTTTCATTCAGGCACAACCAGCAAGCAAACCTCCTAGAGGGTAAGGAATCATTAGTGTGTAAAGACATGTGGGCTTAGCCCAGATGGTCCCATCAGGTGGGCACATACCTCCTGATAGGTGTTATTTGACCTTGTATGCAAAAGGAGTGTGTTAATCTGAATAAGTCTTGTGGACAGGTTCAAGCAATCTCTTTGAAGTAATGCATGTTAACTGGAAGAAATCAAAAGGGTGTCTATTGAGGATTCCCAAGAGGTATTTAAATATTAAGTGCCATGTTAAATTGAGAAGAAACACCTCAGTAACAGGACTGATGCAACAGGAAAAAGCCCCGTTTCTTTTCATTGATCACAGAGAATATGAAGTCTAAAAAACTAAGAATAACCCTTGCATTAACAACACAGAAAGTCAGTGACTTTCTGATATGAATACCACAGATGCTGGCCTCTAAGAAACATCCAGTGTCTTTGATAAATGGTGTGGTTTTTTTACACCAGCACTTATCCTACTTCACTATCTTTTCCCTTTATAGGAGCCCAAGTGGAGAGAAGGAAAGTGCAAAAAGATTGCTCTCCTTGCTAGCGCTCAGACAAGGGCCAATGATAAATGCAGCTCTTAGGATTATTCATGCTTGGGACTGTACAGAGCACAGATAAAATGGCAAAGAATGCAATGTCTGTATCATCAGTTGATTGACAGCCAACTCTTGTGTTTGGGAAAGGAGAATTCTCCTGTGAGAAGTGGAGATTTCCTAAATTATAGTCGTTGATAACTGTGCCACAGATTAAAGCATCACAGTCATTCTCAGCTGGGTTAGCAGAGAGAGTGCAAAAAAGGCCCTGAAATGTGCAGTGTGAGTGCAATCGTCAGGTACACACTGCTACGTGTAGTAAATACTGCACCCTTCTTCTGTAGGAACAACTACGTACGAACAAATTTGGGCTTTCCAAATTTACAACCCAACTAGGACTACAAGCCTAAGAATGGGAACTGGGCCGTAACTAGAGACGTTGGATCACAAGCAAACAGCTGCAAAAGCAAAAAGACAAAGGCAAAATGTTAAGCTGATTGGAATTTCACAAGATTGACATTGTTGCTTAAAGTGCTCGGGTTGATTACATTTTAAAAAAAAAATCAAAGTACATAAAAATTAAAACAAAACCCTAATAATATTAACTACATAAGTTATTATACAAATACAATAACAGACCAACAAAAGAGAAATAAATTAAAACAAACACTGATGAACGGTACTAGCAAAGAACAGGTACACAGCCAAAACTTCTTAAAATTTCTAGTACATATTCAGCTGTAAGATACTGCTCTCACTTGTCAGCCACAAGCAGCAAAAGAGGGAGAAAAGAAGAAGGGGCTGCTGCTGAGAGGCATCAAATCCCTGGCAGCTGCAAGCTGTGGGCTCGGGTCCCAAGTCCATGATGCTGTAGCAGATGGGTGAGGGAAATGTAATGTCTGAAGATAAAAGGCAGGTTGTGGCAGCACTTTAGGGCCCACCGTGTAATGTAAATTTCAGTTTCAGCTTTGTTAGCTCTTTAATATATTTATTAAACTTAACGCGAAGGAAACACACCTACTGCTTTAGTTTCTTTACCCCAACTGCTAAAGAGACAAGACTTTTAAGATGTAATCTGCTGTTCTGAGGTAACTGTAAATTATTAAAATAAAATTGGCAGGAGTAATTTGGGGATTTAATTTCAACAAGGTGTTATGCTTCACTGGTATGGTTTCTCCATCACTCCCCTCTTCTGCCTCCCTCTGCTATGTCCCAAAAATAGAAATTACATAAAATCCTGACAGCCTGTTCTGTGAAACATAAAAGTTGAGGTCTGAGCTCATCCTCTAAGATAACTGATTCATCAGCACTGCAGTACTTCATTGGGTTTGGTGGAAAAACAGCACAGGGCAAAAATGTTCATTTTTCTAAGAAAGAACATAGTAATAAGATTTATAAATAGACGCATGTTCTGACAATCTCAGTAATGGTGTGTGAAAGAAGTAGAAAACTTCAGATGTCATTAGGTCTAATAAATTCAGAACCCAACACCATAAAAATAGTTATTTTAGGGAAGCACAGAATACTATTGGACATCTGTGCTACAATTTCGTTTTCTAGCTGCTGGCTGAAAAGCTTTATTGTCCTAGATATTTTTCCATTCTTTCATAAGGGACTGGAAATCTATACATAAGAGAAAAAGGATTATGTTTTATTTAGTTAACTAAAATATGTTACATCATATGATTGTTCCTGTGAGGATCCCAATCCTGCAAAACCTGTGTGAATGTTCTTAATTTGACAGAGAAGGGACGTTCTGCTGCCCAGACTGGCACTGTTCATCCAGCCATGATGAAAAGCTTTTGCTGGACTGAAGTCAAGACATTCAGCACACTGTAGATTAGATATAATTTATAGAATTGTGACTGCAATTTTTTTTTTTTCATCAAAAGAAAATGCTCCTTTGTGTTTAGCTGGTGTTACCTTAAAGTGTGTATTCCACAATTTTTCAGAGTTGATGACAGACCACCGATGTTGGATCGGTGTGGTACCAGTGCTGTGACCTTTTCATGGGCTAGCAGGAATTTATAAACGGTTTCTCATATTTTATGAAAAGACTTGTTTTAGTAATTTTTCTCTCATTAACATACTGCAATCATCTGTAAGTTTTACAACCTGAGCTGTTTTGCAGCTGGAGAAAACCAGAGATTATTATCCTGTACTTTAGCTTTTAAATATTAATTCATATTACTAACTTAAAAAAAAATCAATTTTCAGATAAGTCAATTGAAATATGGAAACCATTTAAAATTGAACCGATTTTAAAATTATTTTTATAAAAAATTACTTTTCATATAAACATCAGCCCTAAACATTCAAATGATACCTCAAGAATATATTTTCTGTTGCCTGTTTTAGAACTGCAGAATGACCTAAGAATGTTCAGCAGTAAATTGTGAAGTACAGACCTCTGGATCTAGAAGGTGCCTTCATTCAGGAGGAAACATTGCCCACTTTAAAAGGCAAGTGATTATTATATTTTTATATGGCAATTCAGAATGCATTAAAGAGTGATTTGCAGGCTTAGCCATTTGGTGGCAAAGCTCCTGGACCTCAGTGAGACTTGAAGTCTCCTGTAAGATGTCTGTCTTCTATGTTAGAACGTTTCATTCTAACATCAATAAAAGATCTAGAGCTGCATCCCAATTATGCTTGTCTTGAGCCTGCACACCAGCCTTCATTTGTGTGAGTGATCTCTGTAGACCACTACTGGTTTTCACCCAAGTAAATACTCTAAGGTTACATTCTACGTCTGTTTTCTTGTATTGGTATAATAACTGGATAAATCACAAATAATGTTAGATGAAAAGTTCACTTCTGTTCCTCATTTGGTGTAAAGTGCTACATTTTCTTAGTTTGCAAAGCGGCCATGGATAAAGCCATCTGAACTTCAGTTGATGTTACAGTGGAAGCTAGTACTTCATTTTCATCATTATTTAACAAAAGTTATTTCACATTCACAGTAGATTACAATGAAAAAAGTTATCTTTCCTACAGAAGACTAAAATAGAAGATTTAGCTGCACTTCAAAAGCCATTTCTTGAAATGGAGTGTTGGCCATAAAGTGGCAGGCAGGCTTTTTAAAGAAAAGAAGGTCCAAAAAGCAACATTTCTAATAAATACTTAACGAGAGTGAATAAAATAATACAGGTAGAAATACATTTTGTGAGATGAGACTATTTCTTTGTAAATACTAGAACTAACTGTCAGTCCCCTTGAAGACAACAAGAGTGGTTTTGCTGTTGACTTCATTGAAACAGGAATTTGGATACTGACGTTCAAGAATTGTATGATGGAGTGAAAGTGTCCAACCAAGCAAGGTAGTTACCCAGGGCTACCACCGCCTCAACCTGCTATCGATCCCTTCTCATACCCTATTGATACTTTCCTCTACATTCATTCTTTTCCAAATTCCAGTGTGTGAGCTCAGCAGTTTTGTTAGTCAGTGCATGACTAGTGCCAGCCAATTTCACCCAGCAGAATCCCAAACTAAGCCTTTTTTTTTTTTTTTTTTAAAAAATAAGACACTCCAGAGCCCTATCCATTCCTGTGGCGACCCAAATGCTGTAAAACACGGCCAAAATGTTAGAGATGATATATACATGACGTGTGTAGACTGATGGTTGTTAAGTATCATGTTATGTTGCTAAGAAATGGACTCTGTCTTGAGAAATGAAAATGGGACCTATGGACATTCAGACAATTGCAGTATCATGCCATGTTTTATACATTGTACGAACAACACTTATTTAACTGGACCGTGTAATTACAGTCCTACGGATATGTTCTACACGAGCAGCATTGAAATTTCTGCAAACTCAAGTAAGTAAACTACCTATGATATCATTTTAATGGAAAGATAAGCTCAGTCTCTATAAATGTAATTTATCACTGGGTCGTATGTATCATCTCACTCCCTTTATTCCAGTGCTCTGTAAGTTCTGAAATTTCACCTCATCTGTACTATCTCATGATAAACAAAGTGACTGGAAATACAGAATTACTTGGATCCACTATAATTTAAACCCCTCTATGTGAATTGAATTGTTAAAAACTGAAAGTTTTTAACAACCCAAAGCTTAAATGATTTTGGAAGATTTTTGCAGCAGACAGTAACATGTAAAAAAGTCCCCTATAGAACCACAGTTCCAGTCATCATGAAACAGATTTTTTTCCCTTACACTTAAAATGGGTAAGTATACGTCAGGGTGTATTTAGAGGAATGCTTTGTAAATCAACACACCCTAATGCCATTTAGAAAGTTTTAAACAATTTTGCCCTAAATGCAATGAAGACTTCCATATAAAATACTACTCTATCTGGATTGGTTTTAACAGTTGACATCCAAATCTTATTATCTGTAAATGTTAGTCTGTATAAATTCCACTAAAATCTGACTGCAATTAACTCTTCAATCAGACTTAAAAACTACAAACAACTCCCTCCCCCCCCCCCCCAAACAAAGTTCTGTATGTCAAAAATGGACGGTTACAGTCAATGTCACGTAGACCATTTAATAGGAGACAGAGTGTGTCGTCGTTCAGCCATACAAGATGTGGTCTGTGTTAAAAAGTCAGCTAAGGGGGGGCCATCACCTTCTTTTGCGTGCAGCATCGTTGTGCGCCATTGTCACAGTTTGCCAAGTCACTCCCTTGACTGATAGAATAAAATATAGCCAGACTCTGAATTTTTTGATATATCAGAAGTCAGACCGTAGAATTCTTCAATAGCTTGAGCATCTATTTTCTGCAAAATAAGTAAAAAAAAATTTAATGTGCTGTTTCTAAGAGAAATGGCAAACATGGATTAAATGACTATATAAACACAAGAGACAAATTCAGTTATTTGTTTCAGGGTAGCAATTAGCAAATCCTGTTTGCAATTTAAGCAGTGAAAGGGTAATGTTCAGGGGCTAAGCCCTACTGGTCTCACTTGTGGAAGTCAATAGGAAAGTTTGTCTCAGTGAACTTAACTGAATTAGGCTTTTTCCAGTACCAGGGAGACCGCTTGGAATGCAGTAGTGAACATGGTTAAAATTACATTAATGTGGCCATGTGATCCTATCTTTCTGAAATTTCCAGAAACCCTTTTCAAGACATGCCCCATCCAATGTCACAGAGCTTACTTTCCTCCATTGATTTTACTCCTGGGAAATCAGACTCCAGACCTCAATTTTGCCAAGGTGCCACAATGGCATAATGGCTTTGCTTAGGAATGAATTGCAGAATGCTTAGACAGAGTCTGGAACAGCTGTGGGCTAGATCCTACTCTAATTTACGTTCAGACAAACCCAGATCGATTACAGAATCCAGACTTTCTTGTAACTTCCCAGTTGTTCAAAAATTAAAATTCTGCAGCGATGCTAGCTTTCCCCAGTCCAATTTTGCCAAGCGATATTGCCAAGGATTGCAACATAGCTCCTGGATATTTTTGGGTTTAATGAATTAAATTGATTTTATTAGATATAGAAAACATTCCAAATTAAACCCTTGAAGTCTGATATTAAAAACGTTTGATGTTGCTCTGAAATAAAACATGCCCTCTGACATTGACAGAGTAAGAACTCCAGGATTAATAATTTTGTTTGCAGTCTTACCTTTTCACAGAGTTGAGCTAAATGTCACATTGCAACCAAACCGTGGCTTTGCAGACTAGTAATCTATACCCAGATCTGGAACTAAATTTTTAACCCCAAATAGAAAACATAATCATAAAAGTTGTGCTCATGACCTTCAGCATACTGACCTCTACAATGTCATCATCAAACAAGAGCCAAAATCCATGACTTTTCACAATAGTAATATAATGCCCCCGATTCGGTCCACTAGAAAGCAAAAAAAAAAAAATCACAAACCCCAAAATATTAGAAGATACTGTTGAGTCTACTTTGATAAGTCACATTTCTATATGCAAGCAGATTGATTTTTTAACTAAATGTTACGAAGAACATAGTAAACCCACCCCTTGTGGTATAGTAGACATTTACTCCTTTCACTTTTTTACTGACTTGATGCAAAGATTTCATCGACTGAAAGCTAAATGTGTTGTTTTCATCTGTGCCATGACCGTTTGCAAATTAACCTATAGAACAATTAACAATTTTCTCGTGGCAGGCATCAACTACTGCAAATATTTTAAAAACATTGTGAACTAAATTTAAGGGGGCAAATTGTTTGGTATCAACAGGGAATATTTCGTTATATACAGTCTTTGAGAAGAGGGAGAACAAGTCATATTCCTAGAGAACCAAGGATTTTTCTGTTTGTTTCATATTTGACATTATCCCATATGTGAGAAGCTTTATTAAAGCTATCACTTTCACTGCCTTGACAGGAGACCAAAGTGACCTGTTGTAAGCCCTAAATGCTAGCAGCATCTGGCCCTCACAGTGTCCTGGCTCCCAAGCTCTCTACAGGGGCTGATGAGGAATGAGACAGCTTTAAGCCAATTTTGTGACTTTTGGTTAGGCCTGAGGCGTTATTTTTTAAACAAGTACAGATTTACTATGAGGAAGGGTGGCCAAGAGGTTCAGGCCAAGACACAGGTAAGTTGGTGCAGCAGCAGGGTTTATGTCCTCCTTCCCACCCTCCCTGCATTTTGTCAGGGATGCCTCTGTCCTTGACAAACATCTGGCAGTAGCTCGAGATGTACATGAAAGTGTCTTACCTCCCACAGTGAACAACAACAGCTACCAAGTCGTACATCCGATCTAAGTTGACAGCGTCGCCAGATGTGTTGAAGAGACGTAACTCCAGAGGAAATACTACACGGTAAGACAGCTTAGTGTACCTGTGCAATTGCTCCATGTACTTGAATCTCTTGAGGTGTAAGGCAAGAATCATTGGCAGTTTTTTTACTCTCATCCTGTGAAACCGTTAGAATGCACACGGTAAAGACCTGACCAGTTCAAAGCCATTCTGTCTTTCCTTAATGAGTAAATATTTGTGTTATAAAAGCACTTTGTAAAAGCACCTTGTAAGTAGCAGTAGTCAACTAGCAGTAGCTTCTAGATTAAGACACGTGATAGCTTTGAATTTGTCTGGAGGTTCTCTGGCCCACACAGAGAATGCAATTGGGGTGTAAGGCTTCTAGGTATCTAAACACAGTAAATGTCCAGGGGGAGGTTTGTCAAAGCCCAGGAGGGACGCAGAGAAATAGCCTGCTCTTTGCTTACCTTTTCTGTGCCTCTTGTTTACTGCAGCAAGTTTCACAGTAGTATTTCTGTTCACTACATAATGTCTCTGTGTTACTGAAGTCTCTGCAAATAAATACAATTATCAGTTCTTAAAAGATCTTAATGCTTTTGTCCCACTTGGGCTGATGAACCGGAACCCTGAAAAGACACACACAATGAAATCCTCTCTCCACTGAGTCCAGTTTTCTAAAATGCCTAAAGCAACTGCACGGGGTTTGCAAAGGGACTTAATGTATCTGGCAGCTATGACAGCCCTGCATTAGGAGGTGACCTTCATATGATACAGGTGGAGGGTCAGGTATCTCAAAATGGGACTTATTTCCTGGTCTCTTATATGTCAAGGGGCTACCTAGACTTGGGTGTAGTCTCTCAATCCACCCAGTCCCTTTTTAAATTATTTGCAGAAAGGAACAGCTTCAAGTCCACTTCTGTCATCCCCAAATAGCTCAAATTTTTGCTGTTCTTCTATAAGACAGGTTTGAATCTTCTTACACAGAAGGAATAAATTGAACCCAGTTTTCTGCATCCTCTAACCTCTTGAACTGTCATCCAGCAGTGATTTCATTATACTTCTTGCTGTCTAAAAAGGAAAGTGTCAGCTACTATAGACAATTTTGTAAATCTTCTCAAGTAAATACAGTTGGAAATGTTTTTGGACTGAGCATTTGAAGTGAGAGACAGAGGAAGGTTGATTTGATAGTTTTTCTCAGTTCACAGAAGATTTGTCGGAAGTCACAGTGCTGATGTGCTTTGGAACAGACTTGTAGGTACCTAAAAAAACTTAACTGTAAAAAAAATGACAGTAATTTTTTGTCACCTCTAGTGTTACGTTGCAGCTGAGCAGGTGTTTTGAGAACTGGAAATGCAGACATATGCACCTGTCTTCCAGTTTAAGCACACAGGTTTTCTTGTGACTCTGGGCCTTAAATAGATATATCTGAAGTATGAACAGTCCTGTTGATTGCACCTACATTGTACCTAATAGGCTTCTGAACTCCAGACCAATTCAGACACGTTCAGACCCAATAAACTCCATTCTGCCATTGCAGTTCACATCAGAATCATCTTACAAAGGCAAATTCTGGACAATTATTTCTTCCTGGCATCATCACCAGGGGTAGTTGGGAGAGCTGAAGATGATATAGATTGCCAGGGCATAAGTGTTAGAACTTATAACTTCATAAAAGGGCAGGATTTTCCTTTTTCTAGTTTTACGTTCTTTAAGGTTGACAGAGCATGACAGAGAGGCACTTCATAAGACTGAATAATATTTATACTAACTGAGAAAGCTTTTACTAGGTGTTTTTCTTTACACAATTTGATCAGAAAGTGCTGAAATTTAGGACAAAATGCATCTCTTAAAAGGTAAGTTGCAACAAAACTTTGATCATTAAGTATAGTTTTTTAACTAAAATCACTGGAAACAATTTGCTTCAGTGGTAAACATTGATCTCAAATATCTGATTTCACATTTGAATTTAAAGAGGAAAAAAACCCTGAAAAACATGGTAACCTTTCAGAGACTTAGAAGAGAAGAGATGAAACATTAGAAAAGTTTAGATGGGGGTTATGTATGTGGGGAATACTGGAAGATTCAGTAGAATGTCCTTGTGTAAATTTTAGGTCTTCTGTTAAGGAAAGAGTCTGATGTTTATTTTCAAAGCCTAAAGTCTCAACTTAAAAAAAAAAAAAAACAAACCACAAACAAACTTATGGAATTTATTAGTTTCCTTCCCACCTCAAAGTGAAGCAATGGAAATAATATTTTTCTAACATAAATAAACATGTACAGATGGTAGAAATTTGATAGATACCAATTTGTTCTATGCCAAGCCTCCCATGAAAATAAATGAGTCTCAAAGAGTTTCTGAGTTCCTTCTAAAATGTATTAATTATTCTGAAACCAGTAATATTAATCATCTTAAATGGTAAGTTGACTGCTATGGGAATGATGTCTATGAAAGCTGGAGAAATATGCAAATACTTGATAAGCTGAGGGACATTCCCTTAAATGTCCCTGACTGTTCTTTTGTTCCTTTGTCTTCTACTTCCACCTGACAGGCTGTAACCCTGTTCTACCCAAGCAAGTGAGGCAAGGTCATAGCATTTAGAAACACTACTAATTTACTTATTCAGCACATATTAATTCCTTTTTTTGCACCAGGAACAAAACTGGTGGTGTGTTTATGTGCAATAAATCCTCCCTTGGGGGAAGGGAGGTATGTGGGTGAAAATTAGATGCCTTTGCTGCCCTTTAAAACTGCAGCTTCAGTAGCTGTTTCATCAATTGAGACTTTTGAGAATAGCACTGTCTAACATGTTGAACAGTTAAAAACAACAGATCATTGACTGCAGTTCACACGAAGTCTGCATGTACAAGAGCTATAGGCTTGAGGAGTTTCTCTCTATACCTGCAGAGCTAATTTCCTATTCCATTAACAGGCTAATTTGCATTCTATTTATGAGGTATTTTAACAGAATTTTTAAATACACCTGCTGAAGATACACTAATTTATCATTGACCCCCTGTGCTTCCGCAGTCCATCTCTCTACAGCCTCTATGCTATAGTGTGAAAGATGCTTTCTATTGTTTATATGTATAAATAAAACAAATATTCTGTTTTAAGAGATGAGAGAATTCTTAGTGGAATGAAAAAGCACAGGCAGAGCACTAGTTAAAAGTCAGGATCAAATGGACTGGTAAACTTTGCAACTCCTAGTGGAAATAAAAATAATGGATATGTACTATATTTGTTATTAGACTTCTATTGCTTCAGGTCTGATAGTCTACCCTGTGGAGTTAGACTATGCCAGAGGCTTGTATTCTTCGGACCTCTCTTATGTACACAAGGATTTTTTCAATCTGAAAGGCTACAAAAATAACTGAAAAGAACATTTGTCTGTAGTGGCAAAGAAATTAATTCTACTTAAATGTTATCTTGCACAGGTTTTCTTTAACTTTTTCAATGCAGTAGCACTTAAAGCTGTAAAGACATAGCAAAACAGTTGTTAAAAAAAAAAAAAGAAACAGCAAAGGTTCCAAAAAGAGTAATAACTTAATAACTTGGCCAGTCCTATTAACAGAAACCACAAAAGCACTTACACTTTGTTTAATAATGCATAATACCATAGAATAATGAGAGGAAATTGATATTCTAACTGGATATTTGTTTTCTAAACAGAACTAGACATGTTACTAGTGTACAAGACAATCAGAATAGAGAATAGATGATAGGTGATGACTCTTCCTGTTTAATATTATACCTAATTTTAGACAATTGCATTTCAAGAAAGATAGAGTTGAAGAGAGAGGTTCAATTGGAGAGAAGGCCACAGGGTAATGAACATGAGCAGAGATCTAGAGAAGATAGCTTGTGAAGGAAAGGTTGAAAGACCCTAGGCTGTTCAACTTTAAAAGAAAGCGATGACATTCCTCCTGTATGTAAAAGGCTGCTGTTAAGAGGAAGGGGAGCAACCCCTGGCTTATGTCCAGAGTACACAGGGCAAGTAGAAATGGGCTTCAACTGAAACAAGGAAGATTCATGTTACACAGCGGGGAAAACTTGTTAGTGGTAAGAACTGGAAGGACTGGGATAGGCAATTGAGCTACTGCTGCTAAAAGATCTTTTGGAGCAGGTTGGACAAGCATCTTGTCTGAGGCAGAGTTATGGGCTACCCTCCTGGGGTCCCTTTCAACTCCCCCATTCACCTGGTGGTTGCAGTAGTGCAGATGCAGTTCTTTCACATAGTAAGCTACAGACACTGGCTGTCCAGTAGTAGAAATGCTATTGTTATTTTTACTGAAGCACTCTGTGTCTTTGCATAAATGGCATTTCCAAACAAAACATTTCCAGGAAGCTTAACAACTAAGAAATTAAATTAAAAAATTGGAGAAAGCTGAAGGACAGATGGTAACAGCAGCAGTTTCTAATAAGTTCACCAGAATAAGCTGTAAGAAAAAGTCAGCGCTCAATCTTGTTACTGCATTACAGAACCAAGCAACAACTCGGGTTAGAAAGGACCTCAGAAGATGCACACTTCAGCCTCCTTGCATGTCAGTGTGATTTCAAATTGACTTGGAACACCACAGGGAAAAGTAAGTGATGCTGACAAAAACAAGTTCAAAGTAGCGGCTACAGTGAAGAACTTAAAAGGGAGCAAACAAAAGCCTGTAGCAGCAATACTGGTTTGACTGTTGGTGACCATGAACAGACAGAGACAGTGGGGAAAAAAAGGAAATAATGCACTCCTTTCCAAAGCTGCTTTTTCATTTGCTCACCTTTTAAAATGAGGCTAGTTACTGCAGTGTGGACTACTTGAGGGCTAAGGACTGCTACAGTATCCTACAGATGGAACAGAAGCTAAGAAGGAAAACACTTACTGGATCCAGCACTTTAAAATGTAACAGAAGTCATTTAGTACAGTTGTGGTAAGCACAGAGAAATCACTGCTTTCTGACTCAGGAAATGGTTAGTACCTCATATGCTTTCCCTTTCTGTAACTCAGCTTGGGGTGAGATGCC
Source organism: Tringa tobata (assembly GCA_033628505.1). Taxonomy (NCBI): domain Eukaryota; kingdom Metazoa; phylum Chordata; class Aves; order Charadriiformes; family Scolopacidae; genus Tringa; species Tringa tobata. The sequence goes on along the minus strand of JAHREE010000278.1, from coordinate 5,961,294 downwards.
AGGTGACCCTTCCTAGGCATTCCAGAATAACTGTTAAATGCAATTTCAAACTTGGTACCTGGAACTTGAAAGAGTAATTTGACCAATTGATAATCATTACCTTAGAGCTGCAACATACTGTCTTAAATCTAGGTATTGGTTTATTGTATCAATGACGGAACTCCAGATATTTTAAATCTCTCAGAATAATCATCCATGCAAGTCTGAAAACTATTTTGATCTCTTAAGTATTTGTTTTATGGTTAAGACTGTACTAGGAGCAGAACTGAAACTTAGAATAAAAGATTTCTCCCCATTATTTTAGAATGAGACACAATAAGAAACTTATGTGGCAGAAAAGTAGATTTTTGAAATCTTATGCCTTCTAGGGACTCTAGCACTCACTCTGCAAAGCACACACTTAACTTTTAATATGCACGTAAGTCCTAATCAACAAAGCACTTGAGTAGAAGCTTAAAGATAAGCACACTTAAATCCCTTTGAAGCCAATTATTATTCTGCAGCAATTCTTCCAGATGACAAGGCAATCAATTATTTTGCCCAAGAGTTTTTTTTTTCTTTCAAATGCATACATTGAAAGCAAAAGTGAGTAACACAAACTACATTGGTATATATTTTGTCATTAGAGGAAACAGACAGTTTACAGTCTTTTTCTTCTCTTTTTGGAAAAGCTCAAAACCCAATGTTATTCAACTTCTCTTTTCTGTACCTATTAGACTTGGAAAATGTAGCAAAGTCAGACAGAACTATCTGCCAAAGAGATGCATTCATTTACCTTAGACAGTGTGTAATTGATGTGTTCTGCTCCACATCAACAGAAAGGTCAAGAAAATCTTCATCTTTGCTACTAACCTGTTGTAAAAAATATACATGTAAAACAGAGACTTAGTAAAACACCATACATCCAAATGTTGTTTTTATCTATGTGTAAATGCTGAAGATAGAGCAATTTTAGAAATAAATTACACAAAAATAATTAATTTCAGTGCTTTTACATTTTTTTCTAGTTCAGCGTGACTACGTGTATTAGTAATTCTACCAGTCCAGCTTTCATATAATTTAACTTCCATCTGTTCCACTTATTCAAGGCTACCAACCATGGGCCAGTGACCACAGTCTACTGCTCATTAAGGGAGGACCATCATCCCCTGTATTGGCTGTGACTGGTGCATTACACATGTTCTCTCATTACACAACACAGCCTAGTTTCTTATTTTACTGGAATTTTCTTTACCCTTTGTATAATGCATTACAGTATATAATCACTGTTTATGCCCTACGTAATTATTTCCACTATTATGGATGCAATTAAGATATTTTCCAAATAAGCATCTGTCAAGAAATGTCATATTTAACCATGTTATGTTTTCTCTTCAGTGAGCAGTCAAAAGACTGGCTTTATGTTTCTGATTGACACAGCTGCATTTCCCCATTGAATATTGTTCCTGGTCAATAATTTTGATTAAAAAATTAAAAGGTTAAATGTAAAAATGGCAAAGTGATAATACTTTGCAAAATCATTTCAATTTTGCAAATTTTTTTTTTAGATGGAACAAGAGGAGAAAAAATCTAATGAGGAGTTTCTATTTTAAAACAGTAACCTCAAACATTTTCAGAATGACAGATCTTGATTTTTTCTTTTGAAAACGATTTTTCATTTAGTGTTTAATCTTGAAGATGAAGTTAAAAAAAAAAGTTATCCAAATGGATAATTGTTGTAATACTTCAACTGAGTCAAGAAGACTGCAGAATTACTTACTGCACATGAATTTAGTCATATTTATAACAATCAATTCTGTTTATAAAATGCTGCACGAACACTCTGTATTTTGCCTCCTATGACTGCATTTTCTTAGAATAACAAAATCAGATGATAGGATCACTGTCCTGTCCTGAAGTTCAAATCAAGAACTTCAGTGAGGGGTTGAATCCACTGTTCTGATGCAGGTCCCCTGTGCTCACGTTTCTGCAATTCTATGGATGTGAAAGTTATGTACCACTCCCATTTCATCTCTGCGTTACGTCAGGGATGCCATAAACACAGTGAATACAGCCCTTATCAGTCCAGACAAACACTTTTAGCAGGATGAATTTTGATATTATCAAAGACGTACAGAGACATAACGTGCACCCAATTAAAATGAACAGCAGTTCTTCAAACAAAAATCCTCCCTGAGACATGATTCGACCCATAAGGGACAGGAAACCACAAAACTGGCAGCAATCAACTGCAGTATAAACATACAGCTAGAATTTGAAAGATAGAGCAACAAAGCTTCAGAGAACATTGTGTCTCTATGGCTGGAACTAGAATTCTGTTCACTGCATATCAAGAAAGAGCTTAAATACTTGGAAAAGTCTTTGGCAAGTATAGTGTTTCATCTGAATACCACAAAAGAAGCTCGGAATTTTGTTATTGATTTCAGCACATCAAATATTTACTGAAAGCAGAAGATGAGCTAGTTGGAGCTAGAATAATACAGACCCAAACTAAAGGCAGCTGGAAAACCAGATTCAAACTGCACTCTTTGTAAATGAGAATAAGAACTGCTGGAATCTGAATGATTTTTTTCATGCACTACATAGGAATATGTAAGCAAAGGAACATCTTTTAATGCATTTTACTATCTCCCAAAGATAAAATAATTTAGAGATAAAATAATGCAAGAACAACAAACTGGAAAAGTATCCTGAGTAGTAAACAGTATTTTTGCATTCACAGGAAGCTACAGACAAGTCTTCCTACAGCTGCAATACCTAGTGCTATTTTTTTCCATGAAGCTTGGGCACTTTGAATTACAAATAGGGTATTATGCAGTTTTGCTGTTACTCAAGGACATATCCTGACTTCAGTACAGTTTGTCTGAGTAAACACTGGATATTAATTTAGAGAAGCTTGCCAGTTAAAAAAGCATTTTACTCTTTCATTATCTTAACTGGCTATTATTACTTGTGTTTTTATAATGGAAACAGATTAAAGAATTAATTTTCAACATCTCTCTCTTGTTTTCACTTATATAAGCTTATTCCAAACTTGGTCCAACACCTTTTTTCATGTTGACTGTCACTGTATCACTTCTCCCTCCCCCAAGCCAAATTCCTGGAGAAGTCATCTTTTCTTGGAGTGCAGAGCTACTCTTTATGATTAGAAATATCAGAATATGTTCTTTTATTCATCTGGTAGGGCCTGGGTAGGGTTTATCCCAGTTAACTTCAACTGTCAAAGGTTAGATATGTAACCTCAGCTTGCTGTCTGAAGGTAGCTTCTCTGGGTACCTTCTCCCATCTTAGTGCAGGTAATCTAAAGCTGCATTTTCTTTAGACGAAGTCCTTGGTGGTAGTACTGGTCTGAGTTCAAAGCACATAATTCTTAGGCCAGATCAGTTTGCTGGCCCTGCTCACAGCATTGCTGCACCAACAACTGCAACAGCTCAGTAGCACTGTGGAGCCGTATGGAGCAGAATACCTGATAGTGCTAAAAGCTTCCTGCAGGAGCTCCTTTGCAATCTCCATCATCTACAGAAGGAGCTGAGAAAACTAGTTCATCCTTGACACCTACCTTTTACAAAGCAAAGGTTAGGTGAGGTTAATTCCAACCTTTTTGGAAAGTCAGTGTCACTGTTCTTGCCAAAACAGATTTTTTTCCTGTCTGTTACTCTTTCAACATAGCAACCTCACAGAGAGAAACTTTTTAAATTATTATTATTATTATTTCTTTTCCCTTGAAGTAGGAGCATGTGATTGAAAACCACAGAACTCGACAGGAGACTTATCAGGTTTCCTAATTAAAAGTAATTTTTACTTATGCTTCAAACATAAGAGACTTCAAACTGGCAGCATCCTCGAGAAAATATTAGGGAGATAAAGGAAAATATATGGTTTGTTAACGACAAACCCTCAGTATGCCAGTCACATTCTTAGGATTGAATTAACCCAAATTCATCTTAACATTTCACTTATTCATGGAATAATGATATAAATATATTCTCCCAAAGTTACCGTAATAAGGAAGGGTATTGATTAACTTGAAAGGGTTTCAACTGTAGAGATATGTATTAGGACAGCAAGACTTGGCACAGGTTAGCCAAGTAATGCTTAGAAAAATATATTTTTAGAAAAGAATATACTCACTTCGAGAAGTAAAGTCTACAGGAATATCCACAATTCTCAGATGTCTGAAAAGATTCATATATTTATATATATAAAATGTATCTATCTATTAATGGGCAACAAGCAAAAAAAAAAAAAAAAAAAAGGTCTATCTCAATGCTTACGGTTTCACAGTTCAAACATCTAGTTTCGTTAGTCAGTGTTCCCTGAAAAATCTCATGCACCCAGGTGAGTTCTTGTTTATTGTTCTCTTCAGCTTCATTCATGTTGCCGTTTTTCAGTTTCCCATTTTGCTTTTCCTGTTTCTTCTCCTCCTGCAAGATGTCTGCGATGGTGTTGAGCAGGTAATTTAAAAACTCATGTGCGTCCTGCTGCATGTAGTTGTCAAAGAGATCTGTGAAGAAGAGAGTAGAGATTTCTAAAGTTGAGCATATCCTTTCCTTCAGGAAAGCAAACTAAATTCATTATTTATTTCCAAATACACGTACTGGCCCTTGTTTAGCACAGTATTTAGAATCATGCCAAAGAAGAGCAGTTTTGCAGTCACACTGGCTTCAGGGAAGCTACTTTGGGTGAAGGCTTCATCTCATCTAACTTTAGCTGTCTGAAAGGTTACGCTTTCCTTTGGAGCTGGTTGTGTAGGCTCCCACTACAGTCAATGAAGAAAGCAAGAGGGTGACTCATCCCAAATTAATTCCTTAGACTAGATGCCTAACTTTAGGCAGCAGTGACTCCCACCAGTATATTCCAAGTCCCTCAGATGCTTAAGAGCATCACAGAGTTTGGATGGTAAGACACACAGAATCACAGAATCATTTAGATTGGAAAAAGCCTTTAAGATCATCGAGTCCAACCATCAACCTAACACTGCCAAAACCACCACTAAACCATGTCCCTAAGCACCATATTTACATGTCTTTTTACATAGTTGGGGAAATCGAAGACATGGGATGGAGTTGAAGAAAAAAGAATGTTTTCCCAAAGAAACGTGTATTTTTGTTCTTCTGTTCCTGAAAAAGCTCATGTGGATTTCCTCAGAAAATATTGCACAGATCCTTTGGCTTTGCAGTGTCTAGCCTGGACACACAAGCAGGTTAATACACACCGAGTCTGGCCCTAATTTAAAAAAGCTGAAAACATAAGATCCAATCCCTAAAAGTGATCCCCAGCAGTGTGGGGGCATTTATCACTAGATGACTCAGAGCTAACTTTGTCACAGTTTCAAACGCGTGCCCTGGAATGAACAGTCTGCACATTTATATGCTGTCACCAGGAAGCAATTTCTTCCAGGTGTTTCACTGGTACTTTGTCTCTTCATTCAAAGCTCCCCTGTTTCTAAGCATACCACCCACACTGATATGAATCCAGGCCAAAATGGAGCTGTGTGGCAGGTTTCCTTATTTCAAGATGTTCCTCGTATCCCTTAGACAGAACGACTACAACATTAGGCATATGCTGTTGCCAAGCTAATGTTCAAAAAGGGCCTTACTTCACAAAGTAGGACTGTGCCCACCACTTCTAAGAACAAGAGCAGCAGTTGGTGTGTGGTCCACTGAATGCCCCCATGTATGTACCGTTACCTGTCCTCCAGGGTGGCTCGGACTAGGGTTGCCTGTAGCATTCCTAGGTCACACAGTTTCTATACTGCCAACCTCCCTCAATGTTTCTCTCTGCCATACTCCACAAAAAAATAACTAAAAAATTACAGCAGAGTCTCACCCTATTCCCAGTCCCAGCTCACTGTCCAGTGTGGTCTGTCCCACCGTCCTGTGAAAACATCATTAATTCATGCACTTCTGGGAACTTAGGAAACCTGGTACAGTTATTTCAAGCATAATATTATGTACACAGATACTAAAATATTAATATCTAAACCCCCAAAAGTACTAAAAGCAATTTACAACTCTAACCTGAACATCTGATTAATATGACCACATTGCCCAAAACTTATTTATACTTTCCTGATCAATGTATCAAAGTCTAAGAGGATTCCAATTTTACACTTACCGTTCTCTTTTCGTAACCTTGATATGAACTTCTTTGGTGGAATGACTCCAACTTTCTTCTTCTGAGTAGCGATACTGTGGAAAAGATCTGCCAGGCACGTCAAGAGATTTTCCTTCTTTTTCTGTTGGGCCTTGTATGATAATACATTTTCCCGAAACGGCCGGCAAAAATACAGTGCCTGCAGCACGGAGTTGCAGTAGCAGGTGTTCCCAAACTGCCATGTAAAATTAAAAATAATCTTAATCCCTGTACATCACAATAAAACTAGTTGCTTCATTCAACTTCTGGCTTCTGTGCCCCTGTCACATACCAGTTATTTTGCCATGCAGCTGCTGTAGGAATATATTTCCACACCCACCCCTGACAATTCATAGAAAAAAAACCTATGCTGTTCTCAATTAACCAGGATACAAAGCAAAAGTTTCCACTTGCAAGAGATATATTTATTGTAGTGGATCTTGTAAAGCTTGTTTCCACATATTAATATACTCTCCCTGGGCTCTATCTTACTGGTCAGTGGCAGAATGACTGATGTTTTCAATGGAAAGAATTAGTATATCTGTTTTATTTATATGGGAATAACAAGTGATTAAACTGCCTTCGCACTCATCCTTTTCTTAGTCAGATAAAAAAGCTCCTCCTAAGAGAGTCCCCAATGCAGACTGCTGTACCTAAGCCTGTCCATACTTCCACCATTTCCTCCCTCACATTTCATAGCTAAAATAGACTTTTAACTTTATTGAAGTGTAAGTTCTAATTCCTGAAAACATTCATAGAACAGTAACTGTTTTCTCTGGGGGCGTACGAAGCTGTCTTCGAACATCTGATACAGCTTTGCAACCCACTTTGCCTGAAATTGGAACGTGAGCAGCACTTTTTCAAAAAGAAAAAGAAAATCCTACCTTAGAGCAGGACTGGGGGGGAGAAAGAAAAAAAAACAAAACAAAAAACCGAGGAAACCAAAGTTCAAGTAACGTTAAAGCCAGGGTTCTGTATTTGGTTTGTCTACTGAAAATGGTACTTACATTGACCAATCCAAAGTAGTGTTCATTGATTGGAAACTGCTCTGGGCCGATGTCTTTTTCCAGAGCAGAGGCATTGGTGCCCTATAAAAAAAAAGAGGGAAGAAATTCTTTAGAATGCTAAGGTTCTAAAATAAAGTTATGGACAGCATCAAGACAGAAACTCATTTTTTCCTTTCAGCTACAATTAGCCAAATTAAGTCTGTCTTATTAATGGGCAAGCACGACTGCCACATGAGCCAATAAAAATATTTGTAGTTCTAGGTAGTGGAATTGGCCTGACCAGGACACCCTAGTTATGGCTGATTAGAAGTGAACAGGTCACAACAACAGTGGTTGTCCCCATACCCACCTCCTCCTTATATTTACTGTGTATGTGAACAGCTGGATCCCATTACCCTCTTGCCTTATAAAGATACTCGTTGATCTTCAGCAAAACCCTGAAGTTATCTTGGATAAACCAGTTCCTAAATGTAAGGCAGATTTTCTAAGCATTATTGAAACTCCTCTGAATCCCTTCTAATTCATCAGCAGCCTTTAGCAATACCTGGGCTCCAGACCGGCACCCAGTTCTAGTAACAACAACACAAATGCTAAAATCAAGTGTCTATCAAGTGTCAATCTACAATGTTGTCCCTATCTAACATTGAAGGGTGCATAAGCCCAAGCACTATTACATTTCTCAGTCACTGCCTCAGTGGAGCAAGTTATGTTCAGATGTATCTTCACTCCAACAGCAAAGTTGCTTTCGCAACTACTGGTCTGTGAAGTACAAGCACTAATTTTGTATGTTACCTCTAGTTTTCCTATATTAAAATGCCCATTTTTAAACAAGCTTAGATTGCCAACCAAGCTAGATTGCTGCCAAAGCAAATGTCATCACTCCTATCCACTCTATAAAAGCATATGGATCCCTGTAGGACCTCACAAAAAATGCTGTATTTAGACAAGTATTCCCTATATACATTTATTTAAGACCTATAAGTTAGCCAATTTTAAATATGAGTGATAATTGCTTTACTGACATCATTCATTTATTTCCTTACTGAGTATGCTCTGCAGTGTGAAGCATTAATATACTATGCCCTAGAATTTCCATCACACAAGAACAGCACAGTTGGTTGACCTTCATAAAACCATTCAAAATGCCCCTGTAAACATGCCAACATGTAAAACACCTGAAAATTTATTTCCTGTGTTCCTGAGGTTTGTTCAATATATCATTTGCTCAGAGACTTCATCAGCTAAAATTTTCAAAGTTACTGGTAATCAAATTCAATAATTCTCGTGTCCCTTCCCCATTTTCTCCCCAAAGCCTGACTTGTGTTTCCTCACTGCACCTACCATCACCACTGCCTCCTATATTACATTATTATTTCATGTCAACTCATCAAATGAAGATGATTTTAGTCAACAGAATCAATGGTGTGAAACTCAACACAGGTGCTCATTGAGAATTTGCAAGTCTTGAAAGTAAAACAGCTCCTTCAAGTTGGCAGCTTCCAGAAATGTCCAAAGATTTTGTATTTCGCATCCCCTTACCAGATCTCCTTGCCCTCTCTCCCTTTCTCTCACACACATAGCAGATTGCTCAGACCAAATCTATGTGATTTCCCAGACATTCCCTTTGAGACTGAAGCACTTTACCTACACAAGGCTCCATGCAAAGCTTAAGGGACACATTATATGTCCTCACCGGGCTCTGCTGAGCCTCAGTGAGCAACTTGGAAGAAGGAATAGTCTTTACAAATCAATTATTGGCTACCTTTCAACAGAGATGACAGTGTGATACCTGCTTTGGCAAGCAAGTTGGACCAGATGATCTCTAAAAGTCCCTTCTTCCAACCCCTACCATTCTGTGATTCTGTGATATTTATGTAAGTTCCATACATTAGTTACTTTGCTTGAAACGTCAGCCTTGCCAAAAATGTACAAATTCAGCAAAGCATCCAACTTCCTGAGAGCAAACTGTTAGACATTTGCCTATCTGATATTAACAGTAGAGCAAACAGCCAGTGTTACCCTCAAAACCTTGTCTGATAAAAAACCCCATGACCACAGAAGATTAATGCAGCTTCTGAGAAAACTGTCTTCATGTTAATACTTATTGTACAGCACTCAGATCAAAGCAAAGGTTTTCATCCATTACCATTTTAGCATTGAAATCAAGTTCCCTAAAATAAGAACGAAATCAATGTTTTTCCTGTTTTGCAGGATGTATTTTCCACATAGAAAAAAATTGTCCCTCTAGAATTCACGAAAAATAGTATCTCTGAAAAGTAGCCTCCTACTCTTTCATAAACTACAGGTTTGTGTATGCTGTAACAGAAGTAGAATGAAAGTGCTCTGCTAACTAGTTGCTTCTACATTACTCATTTGCCTTTCCTCCAGGGCCAGGGTTTCTTACTTCAGAGGATGCCAGATGGTTTGACAAATCCTCTCTAGTATTTAAATTGTCTTGTAAATATTGTGAGAAAGAGCAAGAATCAGGATTTACCAAACAAAATTATCACTGAAAACCAAACAAATCCACGACGTGCACTAACTGATCTTCATGTGAAAGCTATACGTTGCATGGAAATTTCCAAAGTATGTGCTGTTGAAACAATGTGTGCTTAGTGACAGCTCCTCATAGAGCTTTTCCTCTCCAAAACCAGGTCTTGGCTGTTGCAAATATAAAACTAAACACTGTGTGCTGGTTCCTCAATAAAACAGAGAGGTTAAATTCAGTCTTTGAGTAAGCTGACATAACTCCTTTGTTGTGCCTTCTTATACCAAGGGCAATTTCAGTCTGGTTTATTTTAAGGTCTCCAAAAAGATACTGTTAAATTCATAGAAAAAGATGAGTAAGAAAACAGGTAAGAAGCACAGAGACTTAATACTTCAAAGGAGGATATTTTTCTTACATGGAGAAAAAAAAATGTAGACAGACTAGTAAACTCAAACCACACTGAGCTGCATATATATTACATGTTTTGCATAAGAAGTCTTCTCAAGAAGCAGTTGACATGATGGCAGAAGAAAGTATTAGAAATTTTTCCAACCAAGCTATACCAGAAAATGTACACCCAAATCAGATTTAAAATGGAAAAAATATGTTATTAAAAATGTGTTAAAAATTATTAAGAACTCAGTTTAAACCAACCGTATCAAATATAGAAAACATGTTAGCCAACTGGGGTTAATCTACATCAAAAATCAGCCATGACTATTTAACAGTTTTAAGCATGGTTGTGTTTGTTCCCACTCCCAGCAAGTCATTTTGGTCATTTCTGCAGTGAAAATTTGCTCAAACATTTTAAATGCAATCCATTCTCTACGGTTTTATAAAAGGCCCTCTGCTTCAGCTAGGAGAAATACCCTACCACAGCTGAATCTACTGGAGTTTCATAAAAACCAGCAAGGGTGGCAGTGCAGCCACAGAGCCTGAAATGAGGAGAGACCACGTGAGTCAGTGAACTGGGATCTGGGACTAATAAATAAATTCATATCAGGGTATAGAGACAATAAAGGAGACTGGCTCTTTCTTAAAAGAGGAGGCTAATGAAGGAAAAGCAACAAAGTGACTGTGGTGGCCAGACCTTATGAGAACTAGGTCAACGAAGAAACTTCTACTGTGTATTCTGTGGTGTTGGTGAACCTTGATTTCTCTGAAGTTTTACCACTTCATTCAACAATCAGTATTCAGCCCTTATAAAATGGCAAAGACATACAGTTGGAGACGTAGCCAAGCATGGGTCAATTCAGGCTAAGCCAAGATTTCTAACACAGCCTCGCTCCAAAAATATTCTGGCCATATGACCTATATTCTTTCCTCTTGTTATTTTGCTCTAGGCCTTTCAATGGAGAAGTCTGACAGTTTTCTTTTCAACTGAAATTTCTGATAATGTTGCTAAGAGTTTAATTTGTGTTTTGCATCACATGAAACAGATTAAGTAAAAAACCCTCATGTTCCTTTGCACTTTAGCGTGTAAATAAAATAACAGTGCAGGGGAAAAATAAAGAAATCAGATTAGATTATTAAATCACATGCAGCAAAATAACCTAAATACAATTATTCTGTGAACGATGAGAAAAAGAATAGAGCTAATATGAAAGATACAGAAGACAGCTAATTGGACTAGAATTTCTAGTGTGGTGGAGCTATAGAAAGGGCACTAACTTTCTAGAAATATGCACGTACTTAATTTAAAGTAAATGAGTGCAGTAAAGAAATTAGGACATTTCATAAGTCATCTATGGAAAACCTATTAAATAGGTATCGCCAAACAGAAACATAGTATGAATAACCATCAAACAATAAAATACAAAATAAGAAATAACAAGAAATATCTTGTCCACAAGAAAATCTAAGGAATGTAAGAAAAAACATATAAAAATTGAATTATGAAAACAGAAATTTAACAAGTATGTAAAGATCAGAGACCAAAGAAAGATTGCTGCTCCATGAGGAAGGGCTTCAGATCATATACAGCTGTGAACTAGATTATTTTTTCTTAGTATGCAGGGAAAGTGAGAGCAATGGGCTAGAAATAGACTTGTTTCCTGAAGGGAGAAACTGAAGACTTAAGACAAACTCAGGGTGACGTCTGGGCTAGTAAAAGAGAAATTAGAATAAAAATAGAAATAGCTTCAGGGCCAGGCAGACTGAGTTTCAGGATTTTGGAAGCCATAGCATAAGGAATAGAAGAAGATAAAGAAAGATGTGGAAGGCCCCCTGGCCAACAAATGGCAGTCATGAATAACTCAGAGGAAGTGAATGTGAATAAAATCCAAACTTAACTCCCAGAAGCAACATAAAGAAAATGAGAGTAAGAGAAGAGCAAGCAACATCACACCACAAAGTATATATACAACTTTTTTCAATAGATACACCACCTATCCTCAGTGTTGAGCTTCAATTATCCTCAGGGGCAACCTCAACTTTCAGAGAGGTATGGTGAGCAATCGGAATAGCTGAACCAGCCTTCTTCCAAACTCATAGATATTAAATGTCAAACCTGAAATGTTTCTGTAATTTTTAAAGTGCAAACCCACAAGATGGTCGAATTTAACCAGATTAGTTTGGTTTTTTTCTTTCTGCAAAGAAAGTATTTATTGTTCCTCCAGCAGAGTTATTTTGGGACTTTGTTGCCACAAGATAAAAGAGGAAAGAGAGGATGCTATGAAAAATGTAGGGGATCATAGTAAACAGTAAGAGGATATTGACTGACCTAAACCCCATGGTGTACTCATGTTTTTGAAGGAAAGGTGATTTAAGACAATGTATCTAAATAAATTATTTTTGTGCCTTTTATCCAAAGAGTTTTCTGATCATTAAGATGAACTACAAGAGCTTGAAAGGAGAAGTCTAGCTTGCTTTTTGCTGGATGCACTAAACTGTCTCTAATCACAGATCTAAGTATTACATATACCATAAATAACTGCAGCTTTTCACTCTGTGGTTACCAAGAAACAGATAGAAATTCAGAGGCCTGAAATCCTGAACCACTTAAAATCTTGGACAAAGTATTTAAGGCACTTAGTCTTATAGAACTTAAAGTGCCGAGTGTGTTTTCTCAAAGCACAAAGCACCCATGTACTGGAAGTGAGGTTCTAGTGGTGTGTTACAGGTTCACTACCTAAGTCCATAAGTAATTTTTTAAAAATATTAATCTTTAAAGTTTCCATGATTTACCAAACTGCAACTCAGTATTCTCTCCTGAGTCTGTCTCCATTCCCAGCTTAATTGTTCTTGGATTAGTGGCACTCGGGCTTTTGCTGGAACAAGTAGCAAAAACATTTTTTTTTTGGCCAGTTTCCATCTTCGGAACACATAACCTCAAGATGGCCTCACCAGTGAAAAAAAGACTGAGGTTCGCTTACAGACTATAATTTCTTCAATAACATTTTTGTCTGGGCCACCCAGAGTGCATATGTGGTGCCTCAGAGCATTCTGAAAGCAAGACACCTTCTAGTCTTCATCACAACTGCACCAGCTGGGGTACTCTTTGATAACCTGGAGACAGAAGAAAGAACATCTTCATTAAATCTCAAGATAAGATGAGCTGTGAGGGTTGCAGTTACGTTGCAGGACAGGTTTATAATTCAGAATTATTTTTGACAGTCAATTTTTGACCTTTTTTTTTTTTTTTTAGAAAAATGCTCTAAAAACGATTCAGCTGAGACAAGTCCAAGATACTGGACATGAAGAGAAGAATCACCTGTACATGTACGGAATGGGAAACAGCTGACTAAAGGAGGAGAGAAAAGAAAAAAGTCTGGAGGCCATAGTGTAGCATAAGATGAGTAAGCATCAGCTATGCAGTGCTATTTCAAAAAAACCCAGAAACAACAAACCCCAGAACAACAACAGATGTCAACCACATAATGAAATTCTTACAGACAGGAGTCTACGAAGTAGTAATTTTCCTGTTTAACTTGTCACTGGTAAGACTTCAGACAGGACCTTACGTCCAGGTTTGGGTGCTATGTTTCGAGAAAGACAAAAATAACTGGAGACAATTCAAAAGAAGGCAGTCAAAATGAAAAACACAACTCTAGAGAAAAATGACCTGTAAAAAAAGGGTTGAGTGGGGTTGTGTTGCATAAGACAGAAAAGTCTGAGGCAGGGCATGACAATATTTTCAAGTATATAGCTGTTTATAGAAAGGAACTAGTCCATTCTTGATCTCAGGGGTGGACAGGATGAGAAGTACCAAGTTCAAACTACAGTAATGTACATTCAGGTAAGAAATTAGGAAGCTTTCTGGTCGTAAGGACAGTGAAGCATTGGTGTAGACTGTGGTCACTATCATTGGAAATTTTCAAGTTAGACAGACATACATCAGAAATAACACAGGTTTATGAAATGGAATTCCACTGGGCAGTTGGAGACTTTACTGTCATAGGACAGTTGAGATGCAACTATTACTAGGTCATTAATTGTGAAATGAAATTAAATAGCCACATCACAGTATTCAATAATGGCTGGTTTGAAACCGTCAGCACAGCAGCCCTCTCTGCAAAGGCTGAGAATGCCCAAGAACATGTTTATAGTGGATGGTGGAGATCTGGGCTCATTTCTCCCCCTGAGGTACTGATACGCTGTGGTGTTAAGAGTATATAACGTACATAATTGTATATAAGTGTATCTACCAAACAGCCAAACAAGGATAGTTTCTTGGGGAAAGGAAGATCAGCAGAAGGGATTTTGATGTCTGCATCTCTGACTGGCCAAGATTTATACTCCACAGACTTTAGCTCTTCAAGCCCATCAGAACCTCACCTCCTTTGTGGCACTTGCCCACCACACACAGTTAATCAGGGTCCAGAGTCTGCTTTTAATTCCATCTCTTCTGCAATTCAGACTCACTCAGCCTTGCTGAGCTGTAATTAAGAGGTTCCTTTGTTAAGGTATTTAGCATAACCACTGATTTGCTCTTAATTCAGCAACTTGAAGCCAAAGACTATATGCATCTAAAATAAACACACTCTACACTACACATTCTATTCATTAATTGCCCCGTTGTGTTTATCTTCTAAACAACTATTAAGTGCATGATAACACCTTTACACATGCAAGACAAGTCATAGTCATTAGTGCAGGTTATACATTGGAAATTACGTATTAGGATGTTTCTCACTTTGCATATCCTTCTGTACCTGATACAAGAAAATATCTTTTGTGGACTTTTATTTATCTTTTGATGGAATACATGCTTACTGCTTGTGAGTCCAGTACCTATTTGTCAGCCATACTCTCAAGTTTCTATTTACTTCAGAAAGGTATTACAATAATTAGACTTTCTCTAATTTTTTCGTATTTTTGTTTTTATATTTTCTGAATATGTCATATTGAAATCAGGCACTTGAGAATAGGCTTCTAAAACTGCATTGCTTGAACTGCCTGCATGTAAAAATCCGTTTTCCTTTATCAATCTAAATATGCCTTCAGATAGCTGTTTTACCATCCTGAAATTGTATTATTCTGCCTTAATCTCTGCTCATGAGAAGTTTTAAAAGTTATGAAGAAATATACACTGCAGGTTGTCCAAATGAATACATCCCGTTGAAAGTCATCGTGATCAATTCTGTAATCCAATAACACTCCTATTGTACAAAGTAGAGCTTGACTATTTTTACAGCATTACAATTGTCATTTTTTCATATTAAGTGTCTTCCAATTCTATGTTTGCAGTTTGAGTCCTCATTCTGCCAATGCCCTATATTCAAACAAATCCTACAACGAGTCTCTAAACCCATGACATTAAAAACAAACAAACAAACATGAAATCCAATAGTTAGTCTTATTTGTTTCCTGAATGTAGAGACTTCCATGTATTTATGTTTTTCTCTACAGCTAGTTTGTAGGATGGTTAGGAACTTTTTTTTTTGTTTTTAAAAATGAAAGCTGAAATTCACAGGTACTCACATAATTCCTGGTGAATCGTGTGAATGTTTTCCTGAAGAAAAACACCAATTGTTATGATACTCATAGAGACTATGAGAAGAACAGGCAACATGAAAGCCCAATTAAGAAAAACCAAAATTAATTGGAGGAACTGGAACTTCTTTTTCCAAAGGATATCTATACAACAACCACCAGGAGCAACTGTGAGGTGTCTCAGGTGATACCTTGTGTCAGAAGTGCTCCAAATGTGTTCAGAATACCCCATTTATTAAATTGTCAGAGAACTCTGAAGCGCAGATCAGATTATTTGAAATATTATTAAAAATTATGAAAGGGGGGTGTGTTCTCAGCAGAATATTAACAGGTATTTAGGAGAAATATGGTCCACAGAACTTGTAAGTAATCTCTGTAAAAATATATGTCAATACATTGTGAAATGGTTAGATGTCCTTCACTGCACGTAACAATAATATCCCTAGACCACAGCTGCAGCATGAGCTTAACTCAGAACTGAAGCCAGTACCAAAAGCTCATCACCAGAGAAACATACTGCAGAGATTTCAGTAAGCAACAATCTTAAAACGCCAGCGTGCCTACCTACCCTTGAACCAGCATTTTGTACTTGAGCCGTCGGGTTATCTCACAGAAACAATACCAAAGAGGATTACAGCATCGTACATCCCTAGTTTGTGTCTACAGTCTACAAGGGTTACATGGCACTGGGCATTGGTGTTGCCTCAAATAGGGTTTCTTCAGTATATCTTATGTTTCTTCACTTCTACTGTACCTGTGCTACATAAAAGCAGATGATTGACTATTGTATATCTTCTTCTGTGGCAAACCTGGTGTGCAGACAGAGTGGATGAACTTTCCCAGTGTCTGAAAGGAAAGTAAGAGGAACATCTTGGGGACTAGACCTTCCTTTTCAGTGAGGGTGGCCACTGTGCCCACATAAAAGTGCCACTGATTCCTTCAGGCACAGTTGCCTTCATCCCCTCCTCCCCAGCAGAACAAGTTTTAGCTCTTTGCTCTCATTAACCAAATCAGTGAATAATAACTAGTACTATTGCTATTATAACTAGGGGAACAAAACTGGTAAAAGACAATAGAGGAATTCTGTTTAATTCTAGAAGTTGTGCATTTGAATATTTACTACAAATAAATGTGCCAAGTGGGAAGCTTGCACCTAACATTTTTTCTTACTACTTGGCTCCTACTGTGTCTGCTTGAGCATGTGAGAGCTTACCCAGTGAATATATGGTACTAGATCTCTTTAGTAAGCAAGTTAAACATTGTCCCTGGTTTCCTTGCCTCACTGCACTTGTTTTGATCCTTCCTGGAAATCACTGAATCTCTACCATCTTCAGGAGACCAAAATTACAACCTGAGATACTAGACCTTGGGCAGTCAATTAAATAGCAAACATACATCCTAAAATGCTGACTAGCCAGGTTCCCTTGAGCTAAATTCATTCAGCTGAATTTCATCTATTTTCCCCCTTCAGGACATGAAAGTACTTGGACAAATGAACAGAAAAAACTTTGTCAAGAAAGGACTACTATTGAAAACATAATATACTATGTTGCATTAAAGAAGGACAAGAACTTCAGGACCGTCTCTCTCTTCCTGCCCCA
>JAHREE010000278.1:5909917-5934181 GCA_033628505.1 Tringa tobata | reverse complement strand
GCTGGTCTCGCGACAGCGGCAGGGCGCTATATAAGGCGGCGGGAGGAAAAGCCCTCCCTTCTTTTCTTGTCGGCTGCCGCTGAGGTGAGGCGGCCTGGTAAAGGCTACCATCAAGGAGCCCCGGGCTCCCAACAGGAGGCGGGGTGCGGGCTTGGGGCGGGACGTTCTCGTTGTCTTCCCTTCACATCTTGCCCTCTCGGAGCCTGGCGGTGGCCCGAGGAGTCAACACAGGGGGATAGAGCACCTTTTCCCCTCACAAAAACCCAGCGCGGAGCCCCCCTCTCCGCCCTGCATCCTGTCGTGAGGCACAAGCGGGCCCTTACCCTTCCCCCTCCCCGGCCACCCTCCCTACTCCGGGCTGACTTCTCTCTTTCCCCTTCCCCACAGTGCGTGGCCTGGGCCGCACCCGCTCCCATGGCGGCCGCCCGGCAGGGAGGGAGGCGGCAGACAGCGCCCCGGGGCACCGGCAGGGCCTTCCAATGCCCCCCGCGGAGGCTTCGGGCGCTGGCCTGCCACAGGAGGCCAAGGCAAGGTGGGGAGCGCCGGGCATCGGGAGTCGTGCCTTTGAACGCCCGTAGGTAAGGGAGCACGGCGACCTCGTGGCATATCTCACAGCCTGGGGCTGGGTGGGTGAGGCTTTGGGTCTCAGAAACGGAGGGATTTGAGTCCTGAGACTTTGTACCACTTAAAACATACCTGAGGGTACTGGGCTGTGTCACCCTGAGACGAAGAAGTATTTGTGTACGTTTGTGCCCTTCTGTTGTTTTGTAAATTATAGGCATTGAGCTGCACAGACCTTAAACCTCATTCAGCGCAAGGCTTTCTTTTTGTGTAGGCTGCATTAAGGAAATTGCAGTTATAACCTGCAGTGTTTAGGGTTTTGAATGCTGTAGGCACTTAAGGTCAAATGGACTTAACCTTTCAAACAAAAGTCACTGATTGCATAGGTCTCTGGCACAGTCTGTAGCAGTGACCTTTCATGTCTCTCTTGGTTAAGGTGTGTATAATTTGTTACAAGGTATACGTAAGTAGGTACAAGGTAGCAATGAAATCGCTGGTAAAGATCAGCCTGTTAAATCTATAAATTCACAGCTTCAGGCTAGTGCTTAGCACTAAGCAATTTAGGCTTAATAAACTTTACATTATTTCTGGTTAGTAGTATATTTTCAAAGATGTTCTATGTAGTTTAAATGGGCTGTTTAGAAAATAATGTTTTCAAAAGATTGAGCCAATTAATACTTTTTGCTCTATGTCTCGATAATAAACTTTACATAAATGATTTCTGCAACTTTGTAGACTAATGGCTTTAAGAAGGTCTGTAATTAGACATAATATAAATTACATTACAGTTTCATAATACTTGTCTTTTTTTGTGCAACTTCCTGTTAGAAATATTCTGGACATGGACGATCACGCCTAAATTAGAAGCGATGCTCAGGACCTCTTGAGAACAAATAATTCCTTCTGCTAAAAGGTAAGTGTGCTCTAGGGTAATACCAATTGCAGATAATTTTAAATCTTAATTTTCAATAATTCACAAATTTCAAATAAATTGTAATACCTCTTTTGAATAAATGGTAAGTTTGTATCATCTTAGTTAATAAGAAAAAATTGGTGCTATAACCTACTCCCCTTTTATGCTTTGCCCTCTTAAGTCTGGCGGTGTCTTAAGTGGCCAACACAGAGGGGTATAAAAGTTCTCTCTCAAACCCAGAGGTGAGGTTGAAACTCTTCTTTGGATCATGATGAGAGGAACACATTCAGGAAACTACTGAACTTCAAGAAGTTACCAAGTCAACTGTTGCATTCAAAATAGCTTCTAGGTAGGTTTTGAACTGTCATCTGATTATAATGTTATCTGAGTCTTAATATCAGTTTCATGTAAATATTATTTTCCAGGTTTCTCAAATGTGTTGATGCTTCATGAACCTATGGGAAATATCTTGGGTGAAAAGAGTTCCTTGTAAATAGATTGGTCTTCAGGTATGTAGTGTAAAAACTATTATCAGATGTTAGTCGTTGGATTGTCTTCTATATCTAAAGAAGTTTAAATTATTTCTTACCTGAAAAATGAAAGGAAAACAAAAAAGAAAACCAAAATCAGTTTGGACTAATGGAAACCTGTGTGCAAATTGTTAGAATTTTATATAGATTTAGCCAATTTAAATTAGAAAAAGTCCAAGGAAAGCTTATAGTCACAATAGCTCTTGGATCCATTTACTCTAATCTGGCTAGTCCTCTGGAATCCATGCTAATGGTATAGGAAAGCAAAATCCTGTCCTGTGCAAATAAAGAAACTTGTATTGAGAAATGGCTGAGTTAAGGGTTAGTGTCATGTAGTGTGTTCATACAGCTCAACCTTAGGCCAGTTACCTCCCTTGTGTGTGCAATGCTGACTGCAATTAAATTAAACTTCTTTTACAGGGAGGAAACCAGCATGTGCTCGGGGTTGGAACTGATATTAAGCTTCAGCTTATGATTTGATGAGCGGCTGATCGATGAATCCATATTAGATAACTCCAGTGGTTGCCTGTCATGTCTTGAAAGTGAAATTGAGGCAAGCAGTGGCTGAAACTACACATCTTCAATGATCATGTTTAAACAGGAAAGTCACTGTTTGTTGAAACTGACGTTTCTTAACAAAATCTGCTGTAATTTGTATGTCTGTGTGGATTAATTGAAATAAAATATGAGAATGCTAGCGGAAGTTTGTGTGTTCTGAAGTTTTCTTCCTGTATGAAGGCTTTGATTCATGGGTGTGAATACTTTTATATTGTCACGCAGAAGCATTCTGTTGCCATGTGCAAATTTAACCTTTAACTTACAAATCCATTAATAACGCCCCTCTTAGTCTTCATCTTTTATTCTGAATGCCTGGTCTTGGTGTTTCTGAAGTTTGTTAGATACAGAAGCACTTTAAGATCAAGTGGCTGACTTCTAAGTCATTTTGTTAGGCTGTATGTGTTACTTTCGTGTTCTCCAACTAGTGGAAAAATTGTCTCACTTTAAGGAACAAGTACTATTACACCCTTAGCAAGCATCATGTTACCTGCCTATTTCAAATAAACAAAACAGAAAATGTTACAATATTCCATGTAAAAAGAACAACGAGCGTGAAGACACTTGAGGAGCATGATCATTGTTGAGTGATTTGAAAGCTTGTTTATGCTTCTCAGTTGCTTAGGTCCAAGTAAATATTAAACATTTATTCCTCAAGAGTAGGTTGTGACATGATTTATGTGCATCCTATTACTAGCCACTGCTTCCTTGGGATGCACAAACAGGAATACAAAATACAGTTAGAAGTAACTGCCAGGTGCTCCCCAGGGCTTAAGCAGGAAAGTTTAGTTACTGTGGATTTAGGACCAAACTTGGTTTTGGATATACTTGGTCAGATTTAATCTCTGTCTACCCAGGAAGTGCTTCTGGTTATTTCTGCTTGAACTTTGCTGAACAGGATGAATAGCGATCCATTGTATTTGTAGCCTGCAAGGCTCACCTAAGTGTTTCTTTTCCGCTGGACTTGTGTTTTAATAAAAGCTAAAACTAAATTTGAAGGGCCCACAAAAGTACTTTGTATTGATTCTGACAACTGTCTAGTTCCTGTTATGAGAAACAATGACTGGGTTTCCTGTAAGCCTTGTCAGTTACTTTGTAGAGCTCTGTCCTCTGTGGTCATGCTCAAGGATGAAGTTTTAGTTCAGTCTTGCATTATATGTGTGAGGTTTCATGCTTGATCTGTGCTGCCGTGTGAGGGTTTTCTGAATCTTGCTTCTTTTGGGTTCTGCACTAGTTGATGGTATTCAGTGTAGATAATGTCTAAATGCTGCCTCGTGATTTCCTGAGATAGTAAACTTGTTTCCATTTAGTAGCTCAGGCTCATGTTTTTCTGCCAGCTTTCTACGCTTCCAGAACTTTCTGAAGGGAGCAGAAGCTACCTTAGAATTAGGATTGGGGTTTTCCTTCCCAGATTCATTAGGCTTGCAATAAATGGCATTAAATTCTGTCTGTTGTTCTGTCCATAAGCATCATGTCAGAATTAAGAGTCTCTTCCAACCATAATGATTCTGATTCCATAAGATCTTTTGGAGTTTGCAGTCAGGGTTAGCTTTGAGTATTCTGCTTCCCCCCCCCCCATCAATTGATGCTGAAAAAGGAGCCTTGACATATTTTCACTTCTGAAAACTAGCTATTAGTTCCTCTCCTTTCTGAATTAACGGCCTAGGATTACACTAAAGGTCCTTCCTATTTCACGGTAGCTCTCATGCCCTTGAAGGACCTATCTGAAGACACTTCAAAAATTGTGTTCCTTTGAGTCATCCTCTATGACTCCCTCAGACTTGTTTGTTTAGGTTTGTTCTGGCATTACTACTCTTCAGCTTCATGCTGCGCAGTTGCTGATAAAAAGTACCATTAAATCCTAATGACTCGGTCCACATTCACAAATTTGTTCTAACATGTTGCAGGCAGTGTTCCTTGTTCACTTATCCTTAGTTCTTAAAAACTTTGGGAAAGTGAACTCTGTAACAGAGAAATCATCCACCGGGCTTTTGCGATGCAGCCTTCGCATTCTCAAAGGCTCCTTTCATACTTGTGCATTCCTTGGGCTTGCAAACTCTTTTGCAGGATGCCTGCTTCTGATCAGTTTGAAGACGTTTTAATATTCTTTTGTCATATTGCACCTTAAGCATTTCTGCTGCTTCAATATCGTTCAGATTTAAACTGGGTTCTTCGTTTTCACTTTGTTTTGGCGTGACTTGCACTTGCAAAAAGGTAGAGCTTCACTGTGGAGCACATTCACAGCCTAGAAGTGCTACCATTTTTATGTGTTTTGATTTTCCCATGAGACTTATTAAAGCTTGTCTTTTAAGCAACATTTTGGCAGTTTACTGATAGTCCACACAGGTGCTTTCAAGTAGTTTCATTGCTTTCCTCTGTATTTTTCCTTAAGGGGAGAAATTTGCCTTAAATTTCAATAAATTCAATATAAAAGTGTTTTAGGATGTATCCTATCGCTGACAGCTGAAGTTTTGTTTCCTATCAGTCTCAGTTGCAGAAGATAAGATTTTCCACACACACATATATATATGTTGGGGTTTTTTTTTGTGTGTTAGGCAGTTCTGTCCTTCTGAAACATCTGGTCAGAAAGGCTGATGAAAAGAGAGGGAACCCATTCTACACGTGGTCTGATATTCTGGTTTCACACAGCACAAGTGGATTCAGTTTGCTGGTTTTAGTACGTCTGGAAAAAGAGCAAGAATGAAAAAAAGTGCTCTTGAGACTATGGTGAATACTTAACGTTTCACCTACCTTGCTCTTCAGGGAACTGGGCAATCTTAAGGTATTTTTCTTTAAAAATGAGAAGAGGTTTTTCTGTAGAACTGGTTTAATACGAAATCAAAGTAAAGTTTGTATTTTAAACCAAATCAAATTATTTCATGTTTCTGTAAGGCTTATGACTTTCTGCGTTTGACTGTTACCACTCAGTTGGGGCCACTATTCTATGCTGAAGGCTCATTTTGAAGAAACGCAGGTTGGAGAGATAAGTCACGTGAGAGTACTCTGTTCTATGACTTCTCATGAGTAGTTAGAATAAGAAATCTCTTATCAATTAATTTCAACTTGTTTCTATTCCATCTTTAGGCTTTTTGGCATATAAATATGTCAGTTCAGGCATTATTCACCTTATTAATTTTATCATATAACATGTTAAAGTAGTGAAGCAAAACAAGGGGATTAGTATTAGTCTTGGAATATGACGTAAGTCTAAATCTGGTAACTTTACTGCTGTAAATTAGCTTATTCACCCTGACCACCACCCCGCGGGACTGTGCACTTGGGGCTGTGCAGTCCATTAAGAGAGAGCTCGTTTGTATGAGTGCTATCCTCTAAACGAAGTTATAACTTTGTAACATTCCCTGTTATTACTCGTTGGAAAAGTGAAGGCTAATGGAAGAAAAATAGTCAGTTTGCTGGAGAATAGTCCAGGGCTAACCAGTTGGCTTACACCATCATGGATTTGTATTGACTGGCCTTGTTATGGGCTAAATGACGTTAAGCCGAATTCTCTCATTTTATAAATGTTTGTATGTGTGGTTTGTACAACAGGGATTATATGAGAGTTTTGGGGGAAATGAAGATGGAAGAAAACTGTAATATAGCTTTTAATCTGTACATTTCTGCTTATTCTGGCTATTGATTCAAATTTAGGAATGTTGCTTTGGCTTTTCAGTGACTTCATCACAAGAGTGTTGGATTTGTTCAGCAAGACTGAAGATCGTCAGAAGGGGGAATATTTTCTTATCGATGTATTCTGTGTTCTAGCATACAGTTGAAAAGCATGATATTTCCTACTTCACTTCCTTTTAGTAAGTTGTTACAACTGTTGAGACTCAATGATCAAAGGAAATGCAGATAAAAAAGCTGAAGAATGAAATGTACTTCGGAAGTAATGTGGTTCTGTACCCAGGGCTACACGCAACAGCATCATCGTTTTCTGTTCTGTGCGAGGGTCTGGCAAGATTAAAAAAATGTTTATTCTTCCCCATTTTTAATTTTTTTTGGATTGGGAACAGTTGTTGGGGGACCACAAGTTTGATACTCCCCAAAAGTTTTAGTTCTGAGGAGCCTGGCAGTATCAGAATTTGTGTGACTACTTCTACTTAAGTAGCAATACAACTTTGTGATCTCCAAGGTTTGTACTGATTTGTTTTTATGAAGATAAAGTGTGAATGCAGGTATTAATTTATGTTAAAGATAAGTTTATGACTCTTTGTGGCCTTACATTAATAAATCACACTTACTGATCTTCAGTGGGAAGCTTGGAGGCAATACTGAAGTAATAACAGCTATTTGTCCTAGTCATTCTTTCGAGTTGACGGTTAGTTGCCTGCATCTTCCTTATTTTTCCTCCTCCCTTCCCATAACATTACAGTCATATTCAAGAGTCTTGAGTTCATTCAAAGAGCAAAATAGCAGTAGGTGAGAATATAGGCTGAATGCACTAAGAAACAATGAGCGTGCATCCCATGCGTCCTGGTTTGGATCAATGCAGGCAGACATTTCTTACAAAACTACAGTTTATGAGATGGAATAATCCTCTTTTCATGGTCACTAGATATCAGATCTATGTAGACCACGTGTTCTTCAAACTTTCTGCACTTGGTTTCGGAGGCATCGTCTCACATTGGATTTTTCCACACATCAATACTTTTGCTTATCTAAAAGGTAAAAGCTGCATGACCTTCACTGACATTCATTGCTGCAAAGAGGGCCTTTTCTGTTCAGTGGACTTTGATGTAAAGATCAGAGATTTCCTCACACGCTTTGATATTTAAGTTCTACAGCTTTGACTCCATGCATAAATGCTGAACACTATAATACTGAAAACATTCATCCCCTTTCAGATTAAAAGAAAAATAGTATAGAAGCTGACAACAATGACTTCCAACCCTCAGATTGTATTGTATGTGTGTATTGTATGACACAAAGTTAATTTAGTTCACAGGACGTTCTAATGAATGTATTTTAACTTAAATGAACTTTATTAAAATCATGAGCAGGAGGAATTGGAAATAGGCAGAGTCTGGGAAGAGCAGTGTGCACAAAACCAGGGGATGAAAAAATGCTGGGAGCTCCTGCTTTTAGCGTTGCCTGGGTTTGGAGACCACAGGCTGTGCAGATCCCTGGTTTGTCTAACGCGGTGGCAGGAGAGGTCATTTTATTTCCTTCTTAGTGGTGGATTGCACACCAAAGCAGAGGTGGTATGTGGCCTATGATTCAGAGTGTTTTTCAGGCTTTCTCCTGATAAGTGAAGGGATTACGTGAAGGTAATTTGAGTAAAGGATTTTGGCTTGGGTTTTATTAGTGCTCCTGCCACTGAGTCTTATTACAGATGACATAGGAAGATGAAATCCCAGCTTCTGTTTGGCTATATCACGATCTATGGCTTAAAAATAGAAAATTACCTCATGCAGTTTGGAAAGTGAAAGAAAATAAATAGCAGCTCTATAGAAAAATTTCCCAGCAAGCTACTTGGAAAGATTGCTAACTCTAATGTTCTCAGGATTTTAGTAATGGATCCTATTAGGCTCATCACTTCATTTTTTTCCCCTCTGAAGTGTAAACATAAAATACATACAACATACTTTATTGGTAAAGTAACTAGAAGGGAATAAAGCCAAGTAAAGCACACAGAAGGATGCAGTCTGTTTCCAGAAATAATGTGTTCTCTCCCACATACCCAGACTTAAGATACTGATTTCAGGTCCAGTATGGCACCAGCTTGTTAGAATTGCTGGTATACTGTCACATACCATGATTTTTTTTTCCAGATACCCACGGATTTCCTCAAAACTTCTGGCTTAGACCTTGCTGCTGCTGTTCCAATTTGCAGATAGGTTATGGCCTCTCTGTCCTCTGTTCTGTGGTATAAAAGGAAAAAGTGAACAAAAAAAAAGAAATAAAACATAAAAAGAGATCAGTAGAAAATATATATATAAAGAAAATAAAAAATCTCTTCTATTGCTCTACATGAGATCTGTGATTTTCATCTAGACATACTGTTACCAAGAACAGCTGGAAAGAGAAAAATAGGTATAATGATAGAACTCATATGTGCAAGAAAAATGTTTTAACTCGATGATGTGTTTTTATAGTAACAGTAGTGTCAAAATTATTAAAAAGCAACCCCAAGAATGATGAAATGAAGTCCCTCCCAGATTCAAGGCATTGCTGCTTCTTATACTGCATAACGAGTATGTTTAGTGGAACTGCATCAGCTGCAATCCTCCCAGTTGTCCACTGCTCCTCATTTGTATGTCATTGATGGCAGGGCATGAATTATTTTTGGCCTTATCACAAAGATGCTGCCAGGTCAGTTTTTTCATATCATTTTGTTGCAGGGAGAGCACCCCAGGTTTGGGTACCTTAGCTGTAGGTCATTTCTTTGTCCTAGTGTTGGGGATGTAACAGCAATGTGGTCTGATTTCCACCTGTATGGTGTTAAGGCTGAGAAGTGTCACTGATCTGAGCTAGGTCCTGTCTGCCCTCTTGATCTGAGCTGGGAAATGATGGTTCCATCTGCTGGGGTTCCTCTCCAGCATTGTTTTACCACATGTGCTAGTTAAAGGAAACTAATTATGCAAATGAGTAACAGACTTTTTTTTTTTTTTTTTTTTTTTTTTTTTAAATCCTACTGGGGTGCCATACCTCTGGCTTTTCATCCAAGCTTCTGTTTTATTACTTGTATCTGTTTTGATTCACAGTATTTCATCTGTTCTCACCTGACTGAATACAAGAGACTGCAGTGTGTTGATTGACTGTGAGTCAAAGCAAAAAGAAGATCTCAAGGTACTTCTATAGGATGGTCCTATTAAGCTCTATGCCAAGTTT
The DNA here is from genome assembly GCA_033628505.1 of Tringa tobata. Taxonomy (NCBI): domain Eukaryota; kingdom Metazoa; phylum Chordata; class Aves; order Charadriiformes; family Scolopacidae; genus Tringa; species Tringa tobata. Next base: position 5,924,788 of record JAHREE010000278.1, on the reverse strand, counting down.
CTTAGATTGCTATGTTCTTCCCAGGCTCCTAAGGCTGCAATCTTCCTCTGCAGCAGCTGTGATTTTCTCTCCTTGCGAGCCTTCTTCCCTTCAACCAGTTTATGAACACTCACTAGATTTATTACGGTATTTGAGTTTTGTTGTTACCGTTTCTCAGAAATGCTAAACGAAAAAAACCAAACATTTTAAGCTGACAGAATATGGAGAAGCAACTGCTGTTAATAAATGCTGTGGGATATGTGTGTGTCATTTGAAAGAATTACAAAATTAGACAGGCTAAACAAAGTCTAAGATATGGAAAAATATTAGCTCTGCCTTGTAGCTATCTGTGTAACTGATTAATACTTACAATTTCTGACAGTATTAAACTGATATTTAAAAATTACAAAAATTTTTATTTTCTTGCATGCCTACAGGCAGCATATTTTAGAGGTGAGAAGGAAGAGAAAAATTACTGCTGTTTCTATAATTCTGTAATGAAGTTAGCACCACCTGGCTTATGCGCTAGACACTGTGTAGTCTGTATTTCTTATAAACTCTTTCTTTGAAATATTTGTTCACTTCATTTGGAAATTTCTAGGAAAAAGAAAGTGTGCCAAGAATTCATAAAGCATTGAGAACTTGAGTATCTGTATTTATGCCATTAGAGAGGGGCTGATGGTTTTCCTTTTTGACTAGAATTATGACTATTAACTGAATGCAGCTTCGGCTATCGGATGAGTGCTCTCTCTCCATATTTGGATATAAGGTTTGGATATTAAATAAAAACGTAAAGAGAAATAGTGACTAAATTATATACCCTCTTAAATATCCCCTGTATCTCAAACTGCTTCACAGTGCTATGAGTTACTATGCTGTCACTTTAGGAATTGTAAGCAGATACAGCATTAGGTACAGAGTTATTAACAGCTCCCATGTAACCCTTGGACAGGACTTAATTTATGGGGAAAAAATTTAGATAGAATACTGCCATTGTGGAATGGTGGGGTTTTTTAGAAAATTGTTGCGTTTTTTATTAAGTGAGATGTCATTGCATGTAAACTACTGTGATAGAAGAGCTGCTCTCTCAGCTCTCTCTGGCTTGAGACCTATCAATTAGAATTTAAAATGGCTGCTCAAACCTAGGTAGCTTTAAAACTTCCAAAAATGAGACATGCAAACTTAGCTGGAAGTCACGAGGACCTGTAAATCAGTGCGGTAGATGACAAGCGTTCTAGTACAAACATAGGACAGCTCTTTGGGCAGTTTCACCAAAATTAAATGAAAATCTGCTTGTTTACTTCAGCAGAGAATCAGGCCCCCCATTCTCCCAAACCTTGATTATCTTTTTGAGGTAGCTATTCATAACCTAATGTCTAAAATGAATTGAGGTCCTGTCCTCAGTCTTGGCTCTTGGTTATCTCAGGAGCTCACCTCACCATTCCTGCTCTGTGCTGTGCTACCAGGTGCCCTGGCACCGTCTGAAGGTTTGGGGTTATATAAAGTTGGGTTATTTATACATTTCTCACTAATCCTCATGCTGTTAACCTGAGCTCATCTTTGATCTTGCTCAGCAGGGTGTCACAGGTGTCTAGCTTGAGTCATACCGTTTCTCATGTACTACCTTTGGTTTTCACTTTAAGAATAATGTTTATTCTTCCATGTAAGTGATCTGTCCTTCTGTCGTGGTTTCTGTAGTTTGATTGTGAATTACTCCTGTTTCCTCATTTTTTGTTTTCAGGCAGGTCTGCCTTCAGAAGTTTATTTAATATCTTCCCAATATTTTCTGTATGTTTGTGTGATGACAAAGAGGAAAAAAACTTCTTGCAATTTGTAATCAGAATCTTCAAAGTTGTCATAGACAGTTATTTAAGTGCCTTTCTTTTTATTCTGTGAGACTTTTACATAGTTTATATATATTTTTATTGCCTTGAGATTTGAGTACAAGCCGGATTGCTTGAGAAGGTCTTGCATAAAATTCAGTAGTGAAAAACATTGTTGCCATTTTCTTGTGGAAAAATAACTTGGAGGTGAATATTTCATGTATTGGAAAGGGGGTGGAGAGGAATTTATTTTTCCTTCAAAGTAAATTATTTTCAGTTGTCAGTTTTCAAAGCTCCAAGTTAGAATATCACATGGATCATCTGTTTGCTTGTATTCCCAGCTGCATTTCAGATACACTCTGGAAGAATTTCTCATGCTAGATTCAATAAATTGCATGTTTTGAAGTAATTGAAAATAAAGATTTTTAGGGTAGGGTTTTTCAGAGGTATTCAGAGCTGGGTTCTTTCTAGTCTTTCTGAAATTAGAGTTTTACTGTTGATGTCAATAGAGCAAAATTTGACCAGTGCTGAATAGTTTGAAAATCCCACTGTTGGTTACTAAAAGCAAACCCATTGGTATTCCTTAATCTCTTCAGGAGGCAGGGCGTGCTTCGTTCAGCCAAGTAAATTGGATTGGCCACACTGAAACTGTTGATAATGTAATTCCATCCTTATATCATGAAGCCAAGAGGAAAAATTAATTTATTATCCTATAGGTACCGATTGAAATATAAACCACACAAATGTAGTTGTAGACCGTCTTTCAAGAAGCCTTAGTCTGTGCCCCATGTGGCGTCAAATATAGAGCCATTGCATAACGTAAGCTATCTTGCAAATATAAACTATTTTAGTAGACAGGAGCTTGATTTGAGGAAATTGTTTTTGTTAGTCACGATGCAGTTCTTTTAAGAACCTGAGCTAGTCCTGTGTAACACTAAACTCCCTGCTTGAATGTTGTTTCCTAAAATACAGCTCTAGAGATCGAGTCACTGTTTAACATGAAATAAACTTCCATAAGTCCCAGAGAAGATAAAATTCTAGTGAAGTGTCATATATAGGTTTTTGAAACCTAATGAATTGTAACAAAAAGGCTTTTTGTCTTGTGAAGGCAATGTTAGTGTATTAAATCCAGGGTATTTTGTATAAGGCAAGGGACCCTGCTTTGTTCAAGTTGCAACGCTTACATTACCGGTGGCTTGAAAGGACAAAAAGCTAAAACAGAGCAAGTGGCAAAATGCTGGAGCATACCCTTGAGAAACAAAACCACTGCATTTTATCTTCAACTAAGGGGAAAAAAACACAGATTATTTTAAATTACTATAAAAAAAATATTTTTGAAACCTAAGCTTCATTTTTTTCAGTTTTGAAAATCTGAAATTTACAGAAAGCAAGGGGACAAAGGAAGAAAATTATTGAGGCTTGCACCAAGGTGTCCAAGAGGCCATGTAGAATCCAAACACACTGTTAAAAACAACTAATGGTTAATAATCAGCACTGAAATAATGTGGTTTTGGTAAGATGGGAGTGGAGAAAAGACTAGTGGCTTTCTCCCCTTTGCCTTTATTTTGTAACTCAAGAAACCTAATAGCTGAGACATTTGCTAGTAATAACCATATAAATCTCATTTTAGAATTACTGCAGATTTATGGCAGAGACTGGTGATTCTTTTATTATGGAGACAGGCAGCCCATGCACTGTTTTGTACTCATCTAATCTCCCAGCATACTGGGGAAAAGCATACAGGTACATTTTGTTCTGGGAATAATTTTAAAAGAGATTTTGAAACCATTAGGCTATAATCTTTCACCACTGGTATTCAAGACTGTACTGGTCTGTCCTCTTATTTATTCTTTTCTATGTACACAACATTTAGCAGGGAAAAGGGAAGAACACCACTGAGCTTTCTTTCTTGTTCCAGCATGAGAGCAGGGAACATAACACCACCATACTGTAACTCTTCAGATGATTTTTAGCTAATATTGGAACACCGAGAGAGAAAAAGAACTGAATTTAAGGTATCAAAAAAGCATACCTTCAAGGCCTTTTGTTACTAGAAAATAGGTCATTTCATGCTATTTTTAAGGATACTTGTGATCATTCTGGTAATGATCTTATTGGCTTGGCGATATTCAAATTACAATTCTATTTAAAAAAATAACACCTTGGTACGTTTGCTGTTAGAATGCCGAGATGGAGGACAAAAATCTTACTGAACACTGAATTGAATCAAGCGTGCCTGGTCCTCATTTGTGTTCCCTGTGATCGATTATTTGGGTTTAGCAGCTCCTCGGGCTGCATGCAAATTCAGGGTACCAGAGCCCCTCTTCAACAAGCATGACAATTCAGTTAAGCTGCCTAAACTTTTTGTACCTTTTCCACGTTCCTGATTGAAATTGGCAGGGTTTATGAGTGGTATCAGGTTGTCAGCGCTAGAGAAAAGAACCGGTCCTTTTGTTCCCAGAACGGGTACAGCGTGAGCTTTCTCATCTGGCAGCACAGGATGACAGGGATGCAGGGGAGGGAAAAGGTCCCATCCTTCATCTAGTGCAAGAGCCACAAAGGACAACTGGTTTTATGACTCAGCACCAGACTTAACAGGGGAGCTGCTGCTGAATCCGATGGCTGCCAGTTTGTGCTGGTAATCTCTCAATTTTTTGCTGTGAGCACAGTGCACGGTAACAAACCCCCTTCTACTAAAGAGCAAAGATCAATACAGGGTGTTCATTTTTTTTGATTATATGTAGATATTTCTTGACCCTGTGCTCCCCAGAGGAAGTAGTAGCACCACGTGTATCTTCCTGTGCTCATGTGCCTTTTTATGAACCAAGCAATCTAATTTATATATTTATTAAAAATATAGGAAGTCCCACAGTACATCTGGAGTACCTTATTCAACTGTTAAAGACTAATTAATTTATACTTGAATCATCTTCACATTGGTAAGGTAATCAAGATCAGAATGGCCAAAGAAGTATGTTCTGAAGTTCTTGCTGTTAGAGCTATTAAATTCCATAAATCTATTATCAAGCTTTCTTGATAATACTTACTTACTTTCTCCTAAATAATACTTACTTTCTCTTACTTACCTAGAGACATTTCAGCCCTACAAATTACCACATCCCAAACCCTTGCTACCTTCCCATTCAACATAGTGCCTTATTCTGTGGGTGAAAAAAAAAAAAACCAAACCCAAACCTATCTGCTTCTGATAAGTCAACTAGAAAAAGCTCTGTCCCAAAACTGCTCCAAAGAGCCAGGTGGCTGTAGTGCCCAGGAAGCGTGTGAGGTGGGTGTCTGGTTGCCAATGTGAAGGTTTCAGCACACTGGTCATGCTGTTCCACCAGGGCTCTTGAAGGCTCCTGGTTGCAGCTCTGAATACGGTTTGCTTGGATAAAAATCACATTGGGCGCCCGTTTGTGGAAGGAGTGGTTTTGGCTGCTGCTGAGATAATTAGTCAAATTCTGCTCTTAACCGTTGTTTGTCCCAGTAAGGGGACAGGCTTCCTGTGCCTCCTCACATGAGGAGGTTCTTTGTGCAGCTTGTCCTTATCTGGCAGGTAACCTCCTCTGTGCCCCCATCTCCCTTCCCAGAGCTGTCTCTGGGGGTGTCTCCCCACTCCTGGGCTTTTAACATGATACTTCACCTCCAGCAGCATCTTCTCCAGCTTGTGCAAGGCTCCAGCAGAGAGGGGAAGGCAAGTAGCAGATTGACTTAAATTCTCTTAATGTTTCATGCCCCTGCCAGGTCTTCTCCCTGCTGCTGGCCTTCATCCCTCCTCTTCACTCGGTGAGATGGGGGAACCCATAATCCTGCTGCTTAAGGGACAGAACCCTTTGAAAATAAGCGATATAGTACAACAACCATACATATTTTTAAAAACATGTACCCGTTGCACTTTTTACAAGCTGATTGTAAATTGTTCCATTGTTTACCAACCCCATTGTGTATTTTTCACATGGGCTCGCTCCCCGAAGGAATGTTTCTATTTAAGTCTCTTGGCAAGGTGAGGCGAAAAACCCGGCTTGCAAAATCACTTCTGTTCACCTCAGAAAAGCCTTTTTGCTATCATTTGTGGACGCTGGGTCAGGAACCCTCTGCGTTGCGTGTGTTCCCCCGTGGCTGCTGTGCAATCTGGCCCCGATGTTTCAGCAGAAGTTTGCTCCACAGCCTGCTGCCGGAGCGGCACGCTCCCGGTGCACCTCCACAAAGCTTCCCGATAAACCTGCTCTAATCAGCACCCGAAGGAATGTGCTGTAGAGCAGCAGCGAGTCGCTGGCACAGTGGCTCCACTGTATCCCCAGTTAAGCTGCAACCAATATATAAACAGGGGAAAAAAAAAAAAAAAAAGCCCCTTTTTTGTTTGTAACAAGCAGCGCATGGAGTGGGAGTGGATTAGATTTGTATTTTGAAAAGAGCGAAATTTCAGGGGCTTTCAAACCCTTGGATTTGGTTCAGATCCTGCCACGGCGGAGAAAGTTTGCAGATCAAAATCCAGGCGATCTTACAATTATTAGATTGCTTTTTTTCTCTGTGACCTGCAATTCTTCTCATAGGTATGACCAAATTAGTTTCCCCCTTTTTTAAATTTAGGAAACAGTTATAGCCATTCTTTCAAAGGTAACGTGTTTTTTCTAGCACTCTCTTTCGAGTATGCATTGTAATTACTTGTCATATATTAACACTTAAGTTATCAGCTAAGATCCAAGCCGCGTTCTGCTGAATTCTGCACGCTCTTGTTGTGGTCGGGCAGTCTGCACTTTGGTAAGCTATTCAAATAAAATATAATCCTAGAAGGAGAGAAGTACTTTTCTCACCCAAATACAGGTCACTGTAGGATCATGTGGACCAGTAGTCTGGCCCGTACGATTCGGTGCGACTTGATCACTCTCTGCTGCTCTTCCCACCCCCTGTTATACCATGGGTCTTCATCAAATGTGATAGACCAGCACCTAGAAGGACAATTGGTGTCCATGGCTCCCTTCCTTTAGACAATGGGGTGATCAAGACAGATATTTCTAGGAAGACGAGATTATTCCTTGAGGTTATTCTTCTCAGACATCCCATATACTTCTAGCTGAACAGTTACCAAGAAATCAGAACAGAGTAAGAGCCAGAATGGGCCCAGCTGATGGAATTCACAGGATGGTGTGGTTCCATTAGCAGGTTGTGTGTGGTGTAATGCTCCTTCCTTTTATGCCCTGCAGTGCTGGAGAATATGCAGACCAGACTGAGGCATTGTCTTGTCACGGCAAAAACCTATACATAGGAGCCTTTTTAAAATCACAGCCTATAAATTGCTTTCCCCCCCTTCCACTGTCTTAAAAACAGATAAGCTCTTACCGAATGGCTTTCATACAACCTTCTGCTTCTGCTCTTCAAAGAGACAAACAACAGAGCACTGGGGCAGTGTCACCGTGAGTAATCCCTATCTCCCAGTGGCTTGAAGAGCTTTCCTGACTCAAGATGTTTTCCTGACTCAAGGCCGGACGCGTGATAATGCAGCCCCTTTTGCAGCCACTTTTACTGTGACATCTGAGTAGTTTTGGAGTCTTGAATCTATTTATCTCCTCTGTGGTTGAGTGAGGCTGCACACAATCTACCCAGTTATAGAGAGGAGCTGTGGCAGCGAGGGAACCAGACTAGAATCTCAGAAATCACAGTCTATCAAAACATTCCTCACCTTGTTAATGTTTTACTAATGGGGTGGATGCATTTTTGCCTTTTTTTTTGTGTGTGTGTGTGTGTACATTCCCAGGTGTCTTGGTCTATCACACTTTCTTTGACAATGTGTAGGCTTAAAATCACAACTCGAGTTAATTCCCTGACCATTTTTAGCTTGCTTGTTGCTATTACTGAAGTATCCTTTGATGCGTTTTGCGATGATTTAATTGTCACCCTTTCACAAAAGGTGAAGGAAGACAACAGAACATGCTGTTTTCAGGCTGTTATTCCCAAGATTTCGCAAGAGCCAGCCTCTGACCCAGGCTGCATCTCCACCTTGGCAGGATGCTCTCTTGTGTGTGGGGAACCTATAAAGGAGTCCCACTGTGACATGATCTCGAGGTCACCACCGCTGCGGTCTCAGAACATCCAGCTCTGGATAAATTATAGCCTCACAAACCTTTCATCTGGTGTATATATCACTGCTGCAACAATGGGTTCACAGTGATGTCAGCAGCGGAGGAGGTGGCCGTAAATGTGACATAGCGTGTGTGCTGCCTGCCCTTAATGGTGACACCAGCTCCCACCAGGGACGCCGGTGAGAGTCGTAGGGTTCTTTTTAAAAAGGTTAATGAGGGAAGGGGAGACTCCAGCATTGCAACTGCATTTCAGCATAACCTCTACCAGATTATTCATAGTTCTCCTCTTACTGGGGGTGCGGGGATGTAAGTGAAGTGTTCCTCCAGGACCAGCTACGTCCTGCTGCATTATTCATGGCCAAAAACTGGCTTACTTTAGCCTGAAAGACATGTAGGAGGAAAACTGGGTTCAGCTTGGTGAAGGCGTGATGGTACCTTACTTTCTAAGACAGCCAGCGTGGCTGTGGAGTTGGTGGAGAAAGGCTGCGTGCGGTTCTGGGGGCGTGCACTCCTGCCACGTCACTCACACGGGTGTCAGCGGGGCGATGCTCCTGTGTTCTTCATCTGTGGAAGAGGTGAAATTAAAAAAAAAACCAAGCCCCAAGCCTTTCAGTACAGACCTGCCTTTTAGCACACAGTGGGACAGGGGAAAGTTATGTACCGATCATTTTAATTTCTGAGATGTGAGCAGTGTGAGTTTTCTTTCTTTAAGGAGTATTTATAGCGCACATTCTAGTAAAATCCATCTTCCCTCAGTCTTAAAGACCTGCTGTCTTTCTGAGAAGCTCAGAGATGGGAAAAGCAAGGGCAGATCCAGCTCGGAGCTCTGGCTGATTCATGTCCAGCCCAGAGACACGGTCCATTTACAGACCACTACTGCAGCTCGCTTTATTCGAGTCCCCCCTGGAAGATGGTCCCAAAGAAAGGGGTAATAAAAGAGCCGCTAGAGACAAAGCCAGTTTGAAAGTGCAAAAGCTCTGGAAAGATGCTTCTATGGATTTTTCTTTCCTGATCCAACAGGATCTTGGCTAGAAGAGCCCAGCAAGGAAGGGGGGTTACGTGCAGCAAGTATGGCCCCTGTCTGGATTACTAGTCACACCTTTGCGTTGTTAGGCAGAAAAGAGAAATCTATCTTTTAATTTACTTGTTATGCTTTACTTACTTTGTTTACTCATTTGCACTTCATTTTCTCAGTCTGGGCAGAGGAAGGAATTTCTCCTTTTTCATTCACGTTATTAGTGGCAGCATCCTCAGGTGTCTGTTTTCAAGGTGTAATATTTATTCATTTCAAAATAAGTGCTGTTAAAATGAAATTGAAATTATTCATACCTACCTTTATTTTGCTTAGGGTTTAAATAATAGACAAAGTTGGACTAAATAATACCTTTTAGACAACGAAGCCCCTGCAAGTATCTTTTTATATTATGTACTGTTACCCAAAGTCTCAGTGATGTGGCAGTCAATAGATACACATATCTACATCCACTTTCCTTATAGTTAAATAAACTTTTAAAGCAAATGCTCCATTAGCTCCTGACCATCAATCTTAATGTAATAATGGGGCTGTTTAAAGCCAGATAGGCTTTTCCCCCCTATTCTATTAAAATATTTACATTGTAATAACTCAGTAGGGTTTTTTTTCAAAATGGAAGGCCTGTAAGTGGGTGAAAGTATTTTAAAGCGGGGTGAGACTGAAGGGACGTGACATGTTATTGAATTAAGGGCCTTAGAAGGTGAGGGCTGTGCAGTCATAAATTCCAGGAATGCGGATGTGACTCTCTGAATGTGTATATGAAGTTGACAGAGTTTGACAGCTACCATCTGTGAACAATAATGTATAGAGAAGCAGGGCTACATGATGCAGGCTGGAATGTACCTATCAGGCTCTGAGGACTATAACAATTTACTACTCATTATCAGCGACCATGGTCATGATTAGCTGCAGGGGCTGGAATGAAACTTGGAAATTATGAGAACAAAGTTCCCCTTGTTAAAGCAGAGTAATTAGTTTAATACATACAAGGAGAAAACAGGCAGGATACTTCCTTTTTTTTTTTCTTTTTTCTTTTTTTTTCCTTTTATTAAGTGTTTACCATCCAGACCTTGCTCAGGAACACTAAAAAACTGCACAGCGAAAATGGATAGACTGTTACTTCTTTCTGCATCACTTGAAATCTGAGAAAATGGCTATTTTGTATTCATGCTTTTAACTATTCCAGGGCTCTCCTCAACTCTACAATATTTGCAGCAGAGAATGGCACAGACGTAATTATGTGATAACTGTGCTTATGCTACATTTGTTGATCAAAGCTCATTTTTTTTTGTGGTCTGTACTTTTCTGTGTTCCGTCAGAGCATAGCATTTTGGCCAAAATATACCTTTGAGCCATAGCATGTTGTAAGGAAAATCTCTATTTCCAAAAAGGGGTCTTTGCTGTTTTCTCAGTAGTGCTTATTACAAACAAATCTGTGTTTTCCCACAGGTTTATATTTTTTCCTGGTAAACACCATCACGTAGAGAGCAGCTGGAGCCACAGAGAAATACTGTGAATTCAAGTGCACTGTCTGTCAAGACCAAGTGCCAGCTTATTGCTTAGTGTAACTGCCATGGGTCAGTCCTGCTTGAAATCGTGTTTATAGATGCTGAGAATCTGTCCCAGAAAATCAAGGAAATTATCAGATAGGAAACAGAAAACATACTGTCTCCATAATGCATATCTTAATGCCCACAATAATATATATTCCCATTCAATTCCTGCAAGCGTTTGCTTTTCTCAAAAAAAATGACATCAATCCCAGTCTACACACTTGAGTCAATAGTGAACTCCGACAGCAGTTTTAGCTCCGACAACATGGTGCCCAGATTTCTAGGAAGGGCATTTGACTTTGAAAAACATCCAGCAAAAACAACACATAGAAAGAGAGAAACAGCAGGAAGTCTATTGAGCAAGAAAGATATCATCCATCCTCTTTTAATTGAAAGAGAAAGGTTAAGGTTGGTTTGAAAAGAATGTGTGAGCAGACAAGAAAAGTATAGTAAGCAGTTCCTGTGATAGATGGTTTAAATTTAGTTGTTTCTGCCTGGGGTGGGGGTGGTGGGGCTGGACTATGTGACCTTGTTGGGTCCCTTTTACTGCCGTTGTAACAGGAAAAGATGGGAGTTTTTCTCAGCTGGAAAGGTTGCATGTTATTTCATTGAAAGCTTTAGAAAAGTGTACACCAGTGAGGCTATCAACAGAGAGCCATTAATATAGATGTGTTGCATCCGTGTAAAGCCACACACTCACAGAGACCTGACTTAACAGGTGTGTCTGTGGCAGCCACGGACGTGCACCTTATCTCCTGGATAAACCAACCTACCCCGAGTTTGGGTTTGGCACATTTCTAGTAGCCGGGTTAGCTTGGTGTGTTTTTCCTGCCCTGGAATGGCTGCAGGCTAAACACGCCACTGCAATGGCAAAGAGCTGCAGCAAGTGGGATAAGGTCAGACTGGTTTCTCTTGTGTTCCTCAACAGGATTGGAAATCTGGCTTACACCAGCCAATGCCTCGATGGCCTTGCTAGCAGATCGGCATCTTTTTCCCAATCTGATCATGTTCAACTAAGTAAAGTTGAAAGAAATCAGTTTAACATTTCTTTCAACATCTTTTAATTTTTTTTCCTTTGGACAAGCTGTATCTCAGAAATGGAAGAAAGATGTGTAGGTTAGATTTTTAATGGAAACAATTTGTTTTTCAGTGGGGAAATATTTTTTTTTTCCAACTAGCCTCTAATCAGCAGTGTAGGAAAGTGCAGTTTCTGAAGGGAATTAAGATACAGGTGACTGGTGTTGGTGTGGAGAGGGGTAATGATTCCGTGTTTTAGTGACTCATGTTGACAGTGATAAACTTGGGTTGGACCTTGTATAATTGCCAGGTAACTGATGGCCACTGGACAGGTAAAGCATGGGCAGAGTAACCTGCTGCTTCTGGTGCTACTGGTGTGCCATTTTGTGCCTTATTTTCTTGTTCAGGGCCTCTTTAGGTGTCTGTTAACCCAAATTAGTGGTATTCACCTTCCCTTACACTGGGCTCCCCTGTTGTTTTGCCCTGTTTGTACATCTGCTACAAAAAAATAATACTCTTAATGATGATTGTTTAAAAATAAGTCATACAGTAGTCAGGAGATATTAACTGGACCTTCTGGTCATTATTTACTAGGCTGGATTTGAGATGATAGTCTAAAGACAAACTGGCCATTTCTGGTCTTGTTGTATCCAGTCATTCCCCAAATGGTTTGGTATTCAGACATCACCCATAGAGACACAGGCTGCCACATATCCAGTAACAAATATTAATCAGGGACCTAGAAGGGTCATTGTATTCTGAAAACTTTCCTCCTTGCAGATCTTTCTTAGCAGGTCCTGTTCTCTTGGTATCAGTGTTGAAATGGATGCGATATGCAAAGTGAACCTTCTGCTGGCTGTGATGCCCTTTGGTGGCGCGTACAATCCGTTTTGTTCCTAAGCCCGTTCAGGTTTCAGTTGGGTGAGGGCAATTAATTCCATTAATTAGGCATCGTTATCACACGATGTCTACTGTCTGTCAGAAAGAAAGCATGCCTACAGGACACAGGATGGGCTCACACAAACCAGCAACCCAAATATAAACCACCCCGGGGCTCTATAGGGATGTTAAAGAGACACACTGGTGTGGAAAGCCCTTTCCACCTGCTAGGTTTTTGCTGCTATTGTTATCTGTATTAGCAAGATAAAAGCTTGTTGAGGTTTACCATGCTATCTTGTGTCTTTTATTTTGCCATGTGGACGTTTCCAAAGGCATTAAAGCCTTTGAGACTATAGCAGCCTGTAAAAGAGAACCATTTTCTAAGCCATCCTGTCTAATGCAGGTAATCTACTGCATTCCTTCAAAGCAGTAAAGAAAATAGCAACGGGACTGAAATTGCCTGTAATTTTCCTCCTAGCATTTTGTAACTGGAGTATTACCATGCTATTTTACCTCTCTCTTTTATGTGGGAGCAGTTTCTGAGGCCTCGGCATCGCATTTCTCTGAAAAGTCTTTCTTTATACGCTTTAAAACTTCAGTATCAGAACAAAGTTGGTAGAGCAGCTGCCAAACACTTCACTACCAAGTTACAAATATTTCTTATCTTTACCAGCGCTTGGTTCTGTCCCCATCCCAACAAGCCAGGAGAGCAGTGGGACTGGGCAGCCTGACCTCATTCCCTACTATTGCTACTTGCTGGTTTTAAAATCTGCTACCAGCCAGGGATTTGCCTTACAAGTTCCCCCAGCTCCTAGCTCCCCTTTGCATTCAAGCTGTCTTGTAGTGATTAACCAGCTTATAAACACAGGAGGAATTGCTACCAGTAATGGGCCTAACCTGAAAAGATAGTAATCTCAAAGGGTTTTGTGGCTACTTCATGCCCAGCAAGTTCAACCTCAACAGCTTCCAGAGTTAACACATGAATTCCTGTAATGTGGTTTTGAGACATTGTTGGGTTGTTGGGATTTTTAACCTGCTTTATTGCTTTTGATTAAGCAATAAGTTTCTGAAGATATTTTCAAAATGTGCAATACAGTTTCAACTACTAAGTGATAAAATTTTCATTGATTTTCACTAATCCATGAGTTTCTTTGCCTCTACATTCCCATGACACAAAGCTGTATATCTTAGAGGACAAAAGGTTAGTTCTAAAGGATCGGTTACCTTATTGTTGCCTGCCCTTGCCAAATGTTTACTTTTAGTTTTACTGGAGAGTAATATTCCTTTCTACTGAACACAGCTCTTTAAAACATTTTTATTTCTGTTCAAGATCTGATATAAACCTTAATCTTTGTGCAGGGTTCTAGTGTGCTGAGTATGCACCGATGTTTGGAAAGAAGTACAAACAGCTTTTATTCTGTGTAACTTTTATCTCGTTTAACTGAATTATTTCTAAGATACCCTTTGTCAGGTTTCAGGTACAAGGCAGACCTTAGGGTACAAACATCGTGGTTCCTATGGGGTTAATGTCTGGAGACATCCCCGACTACCCAGAAAATGGATTCAAGAGTAAAACCTGATGCAGTCCTTTTAATGAGAAATCTGATCATAAATAACAAAGCCTCGGCCTACAGAATGGGGCTGGAAGAACATTAACCATCTCTGGCAGACAGGCCGGCATTAGCAGCGAGCCTGGGGTGCAGGACACACGCAGGCATGCTGCTCTGTCCCCATATCCTGGCTACTGGCTCCCTGCTTATCAATTAAGAGGTAATTGAACTTGACCTTCACTCCTTCTCAGGGGTCTGGATCATTGTCAGTCTCTGTCCCCTGCTGTTCTCAAAAGCAGAGCCAGCAGGGGGGGAGAAAAAGAACGCCACAAAATGCGTGCACTTGACTGTGACCTTAATAAATTCACACCCCCTCACCCCCCCCTTCCCCCGGCCAGTTATTGTCAGGCTGCCCCGCTGCTGAGTCAGCAATTTTTCAGCCCCAGTTTAGAAGACTGCAGAGCTTACCTGTGGCTGTAATGGTTAGAGAATGGGACTGGTCTGTAAAGCCGTCTTGATTTTGGACTGCCCCTTATTTCACCTAGCACAAGAGGGCTCCAGGGGAGGTCTGGACAGTTGCCACAGCGCGTGTGACTCACTATAATAATAAAGGTTGACTCGGGCTTGCTTCCAGTCTGTGCTCTAATGAGAGAGAGGAGGTTGCATTCATCAACAGCATAACAGCCTCTACCTTTCCAGCTAGAAGTGTTAATGAATCATTGGTTTGTCGCTGCTCATGGGGGACATGGCATGCTAGCAACACTCATTGGATCGCTTTGCTCAAGAAAGCTTTTATATTTCAAGAGGGGGGTCTGTTCATGTGAATTATTCTCGCAGCTGGGATGGGAATATACAGACTTAAACTCCTCTCACAATTCAGGGTTAGCAAAGGCCAGTGGTTATCAAGCAAATTTAGACTGAAGACCTCCGTATTTCATAAAATAACAAGTACAGCTG